>CM053509.1:59261191-59435005 GCA_028627145.1 Eidolon dupreanum
TATCTTTAAAATCAAAGCAGTATATTTTGTGTTAACTCATTTGTAAAAAGCCTCAAGCAGGGACTTTCATTGAAAGTTACATGAACTGAGTTTAGAGAATTTAGATTTTGAAAGAGTATGTGAAAAATTACGAGGTTTTAAAAATGGCTCTTTGAATATCCAGAAGGAGTAGAATGGGGCTATTATGTGCACTTAAATAAAGTCACTTAACTGCAAGTATATGTAAGAACAATAACCTCTCAACACCAGCAGAACTATACCACACTTATTCATAGAATCTACAGTGCTGGGCCTTGTGGGTACTTTGTGTACTGCACACAGCAGGTATTCAGTGAGCTGTTGTTAAATTAAACTTATTGAACAAAGTTTTGCCTATCTAACCTTGACAAAATTCTGCTAATATTGATCTTTATAGATTTCTATTGATAATATAGATCCTTGTAGGTGTAAAAATAAATTGACATATCAGAAGAAGCAGCAACTATTTATTAGATACTCATTTCTTTTATGCAGAATTCTTTGCTATCTACTATAGGAATTATTCTAGAGCCACTGAAATGGCCCATGGTCTATTTTAAGACCACTTCTCTTTTGTATTCTTTTCTACATAGTAATTTTGCAGGGAGATAAGGAGGGGAAGAAGAAACGCCATCATTTGATAAATAATTCATGATCTTCTCTTTTGAGCCTTTCACAGTTTAGCTTCTTTAATAATATTTATTGTTCTCATAGTCATTTTTGTGATTTCCTTAACCCTCACCCAAGTTCTACTGATTTTGAGTGTCCATATAACCCAGGCCTATTTAGAAGGCTGATAAGAATCAGTCTAGTGGACATCAATGCAGGATAATGTGATACTTTAAGACAGTATTTCTTAATCGAGAGGGGAGAGGTGTTTTTGAACTCTGAAATTTTGTTCAAATTTTTTGTGTATGTAAATTTTTCTGGGGAGAGGTCCAAATTTTTATCATAATCTCACAGTAGTCTGTTCTTTGCAAAAGTTTAAGAACTACTGTTTTAATCAGGAAGCCTTGTAACCTGAGGGTATTCATGACAACTCAACTGGGGAATCAATTCATCTTCTGAGCCTATAACACATACAATGCTATGTACTATGAGGTCAGAGGACCTTTGTGGTTTTTAGTGAGTGAAGAGGAGAGTGACATGAAGGTAGAACCTAAGAGTGGACAAGGAGGCCATGCATCTCTCACAAAGGATATTAAGATCTCAAAGATAATAGAGTACAAAGTGGCATCTTAAAATTTCAGGAAAGAAGTGATAGGGACCAGAGACGGGGCAATAGGCTTGGATCCTGTATGTATTCTGACGGGTTCTTAACAGGCGTTTGGATTTCATATTGAAGGGGAGAAGGATAGGGATATAAAAGCATTGTTCCTGATTTCTTCAAGTATCGCTTTCTTTTTTTTTAAATTTCACTTATATTTAGTTACTCTTTTGGATAGTTATAACATCATGTCTTATTTTACCTAATTATTTGCATATGTAATATAGCTTCCTTGTTAGTTTATAACCTCTTAAAAGCAGGGACTATGTGTTTTTCAGCTTTGGATATTCAGTGGTACCTGTCATGGTGCCTTGTCCACATGAGGTACTCAAATTTTTTGTTGTATATTATTCTAAGGAAGTGGTTGAGAATTTTTATCATATCACACTTCCAACTTTATGATGATCCAAGGGTGGAATTTCTCTCAGGACTTAGTCTTTATAATAGTTTGCCTTTTTGTAAATATTGGACAGTTTTTATTGTATGAACACTGTAAATCATGCAGCTCATTTAGTTTCCTCTTTATATTGATTGCTAGAAAGCCCAGAGCTATGTGATTTTTTTCAATTACTTTTGTATATTGTAATAATAATTGCTGTTGTTTATGTAGCACTACTTTCCAGGCACTGTTATAAGCTCTATACATTATATTCTACTTAACCCTTACATCATACTAAGTTTATTATTCCTATTTTACAGATAAATAAACTGAGATCCAGAGAAGTTTAAGTGACTTAACCAAGGTTGCACAGCTACAAAGTGGTAGAACATGTACTTTTAATGACTACATTCTGCTGCCTACCAGCATTGCATTTATATTAATTCATGCAGCTATTACCATATAACAATGCACATATAGTACATATATAAACCAATAAGGCATGTGTGACTTAACAGTGAGACAGAGGGGCAGGAGTGTAGTTTGTTAAGGAGAGGTTAGGGTTATTAAGATCAAAGTGATGTATCAGTGTTTGATCTCATCTCATTTCAGAGCTCTCAGAATAATTTTAGATCATTGCTACTCAAAGTGGGGGGTAGGGGCTGCTGCTAGTCCATGAAGTGTTTGTTATTGGTCCAAGGTCAGCTATTTATAGAAATTGAAAACAAGCACTGAGAAACTTTTATAGTCATGTGAGAATAATTTTATGTGTCGAATCTAACAATTTAGCCTTGTATTATGTATCTTTTTAAAATTTAATTTTATTTTTTTGTAATTCATTTTAATTGTATTTTACAGAAGTGTTGATCTTCAAAGGTTTAGAAATATTTTAAAAAGTGGTTCTTAACACAGTTTGAGAATCACTGTTCTAGGTAACAGCTTTTCAAGTTTTTAAGCTATTGTGTGTCTAAAAAGGAAAAAATATGGCCTGCAGTTTGAAATTACGTTCTAATTTAAACCTGTTTCTGAAGATGAAGTAGGAATTAGTATATTTGGCTACTATGCCAGGTTCTTGGTTCTGTGAGAAGAGGTCCTAAATTGAATGAACTTTTTGGGGTAGGGGAGCATTTTTCATTTTTTTTTATACTTGGTACTTTTCTCAAGAATGACACATTTTAATTAAGTCCTTGATCCCAGATAATAGCATGAGGAATTTGTCCATCATCCACAGTTACAATCTCCTTCCTTGACTTATCAAAATAGCTAATAAGGCAATTTGATTTTTTTGTATGTTCAAATTGTTTCCTGGAACAATAGAGAAGTAAAAAGATGACAACAAAACATTGCTGATGATGCTAATTTAGTAATAGATTTTCCCATTTACAAAAAGCAAAGGTAGCTTCAGTGAGATAATATCTGTAACAGTGGTTTAGTTTTTAATTTTTCTTTTTGTGTGGGTTGGAAAATCCCCTACAACAATATAACATGTTGTAAAATAGTCTCATGAAAAGTCACCAACCTTAATAGGGTCTTTCAGTGTCCATACAATCACTATCTCATCTTTAAAATAATCTCTTTTTGGTGTTCCTCTCAGGTAGCATTTGATAAGTAATCCCTACCTCTTTTTTTTTTTTTTTTTTTTTTAATATATTTAAAAGCTGGCTTCCAAATAAAGAAATGGGATAAGGATATGAACAGGCATTTCAAAGAGAAAGAAATTCAAATGGCCAAAAAATGTTCAACTTCACTAACTCAAAATTGCAGCTATCACTTTGGCAGGATTTAGTGATGATATTGGTTTTGGAAAAATGGGTACCCTTATGTGCTGCCAGCAGCCCTATAAATTGGTTCAGCCTTTCTGAGAGTAATTTGGCAGAACCCATCAGACACAAAAATACACTGTCTCTTTACCAAGCCATTCCACTTTGGGGAATTTATTCTAAGGAAAAGACTAAAGATGTACTTAAAGATTTAGAAATGAACTGGCAAACTGAATTACGGTGTATCCATACAAAAAGGCATATTGTATATATAGCATCAAAAATGAAGTGCGGAAATACATGTGTATAAATTACTAAGAGAAGGAAATAGATTACCAAAAAGGCTATATGCTATGATTACATTTTTGTAAATGTATTTGTATGCATATGAGAAGGTCTGAAGGATATAAAGTCTGTATGTGGACAGTATTGTTTGTATAATTTTTGCACATTTTTGAATTTTTATTTATTTTTTTTTTATGTAACAAGCATGCATTGCTTTTGAAACGTCTTTGTTGGAGATTTGGCCTCCATTTAAAAATGCACAGAATGGCATATAAGGAAAGGATACCTGATAATTAACAGAATGTCACCATTCCCCAGGTCCTTTTCTGAAGGTTCACCAGGAGTTTGTTTTTGTTTCAGAGCTGGTTCTTGAAAGCTATTTTTGAGTTTTTCTTCTTCGTCTTCTTTTTCTTTTTTTCCTGTGACAAATGCCTATCATTTTCTAAACAAGAAAGCCAATGTCCCAGTTCCGTGTGTGGAGTTCTTTTCATTCACTTGCAACCCAGTTGTGTTAATATTGAATAAGCAGAGACAGCCTGACTGGTGGCGAAAGATGGTAGGCCAGCCTCGGGGCTTTTTCTAGTAAGCCCTAAACCTCTGATTGCCACGTTTTCCTAATTTCCCATTTCCAGGGCATCGCTAGAGTGACCTCGCTTGCTGAATATGATGCTCTGAATCTCCAAGATTTTCACATACATTTGGAAATGGGCAGTCAGGCGATTGTTTACAGGACTCGAAATGAACTGTGCACTCACAGCAAGTTTGATAAACACACATTTCCTCCTTTTATCAGTGAGATTGCAGAATGTGAAGTATGAGTTTCCAGTTTTACTCATTCCCCTCAACCCTTTTCCTGTTTAAAAACTTCGACATACTAATTGGATGCTGATCTGTCCCTGTTTTTTATTCTGCTTACTGGTAGTTGACGGCTTATTCCAATACCTACCTAAGCAAGGTTTGGCAGTATTTCAAAAATAAACTTTCCATGTATTCAACTTAAAGGAGATTCATCCTAAGGAATGTAATGTGAGCACTAATTAACAGTAATGACTGGTAATCACTTTGCTTTTTATACTCCTTTAGGAGCACTGCTATTATCCAATGTAGTTAAGTAAAATGCTTGTATATGAATCAACAATGCTGCATCCTTTTAGCAGCTATTGCTTACAATCAAGCTTTGCATAAATTAGAGTTAACTAAAGTTGATTTTGATATGCTATGTTTCTTTCTATGATAGTAAACTTAAATATCTAGTTAAATATCCTGAATATTAAAAAGACATTACCTGATTTTTATTTTTTTATTTTTTGGACAATCATCCTTATGGTAGATGAAAGGCAGTACTGCAAATAAATTTTCTCACAGTTCACACTTTCTCTTAGATTTCTTTAAATTGCATGGGATACACTCTTCATAGTTACAGCAGCACTTTGATTTTGTTGTATGCATTTTATCAGATCAGTGAAAAGGAATAGGCTTATGTTTAATTTTTCTGAATTTGTGCATTCACTTCCCAGAAGATCTTACAGCTTCTTTAAATTATATAGCCCATGTATACAAATTTGGTTCATAGGATTGTGCATATGATGTTCATTAAAAAGGGTTGTTTTATTATGTTTAGGGTATTATCAGACTATTTTAAAAGCTTTCTGTTTATTTACATACATTCAACATACCTATGACTGCCTTGCCTCAGGAGGAGGCTAAGCAAAACTCATAAATTAATAATTTAAGGGAGTGATACTCAAGTAGCATTTTGGTTAAGTTAATAAGTTAAAGCCTCAGAGTCAGTGCTGGCCACTTTAACAATGCTTTACTTTTTTGACTTTTATTGGCTGAAAATAACTTGTTAAACTGGGACGTTTTTAATAAAATGAAATCTATATAACGTATGAAGCCCTTTCCCCTCTTTGATTTATGAGTAGGTTGACGTATTATTGAAGAATTCTTTAACACTTTCACAGTTCTGCACTTTGACTTCAGAGAAGGTGCTAATCTCTCTGGAAGTTTGAGAGTGACAAAATGAGTTGTATACTGTTTTCCTAGGGAATTTGGGATTCCTTATTAGACGTGTTATTTTTATGTTGATTTATCTAACATGTGATTTGTTATGCATTGATGGAGTATTCTTTCTCATTTTGCATTTTATCTCTAGTTGCTGGGTCATGATGTAACTCATATAGCTATTGTTAGTGTTTCTACAGAGGTTCAGCAGTTAAGGACATTATTTTTAAATTACGAAAATAAAATAATTTAATTTCACTTTGACTTTTGTATTATTTTGTCAGAAATTTTAAATTTTGGTGAATGAATAAGAATAAAAAATTAAGTGATAGTTTAATAGGAAGCTTTATATTTTATACGCTAGTCTTATACATTGCAGACGTACTAAAATCTTTGGCACTGTACTTAATTGAATTTAGTTCATAGAATTTTTAACATGAACGATGTGAGAGAACAGAAAATATATGGAAGCTTAATTGAATGCTCTCCATATGTAATTATGAGATTCGTGAATATTGTTGTGTATAACTTATTTTATATCCCAGTGCTATTGCAGAATAACACAAAATGTATGCCTATGAGGGAAACTTGCTTTTTCTATTTTGCACTGAGTTTGAGTTTTTATATATAATAAAGTTACATTTTAAAAACGTGAGGATTTCAGTTTTGATCCTTGTTTTTTGTTTTGTTTTGTTTTGTTTTTTGCAGTATGTTTACTTTCATATGAGAGTGATTGATCTGTAGCTGTCATTTTACCTAAATTGGGGACAAATGGAATTGGCCTTTTAGACAAAAGTATGCAAACAGCTGCATTCTTTCTGTTGATGGAATTATGGAAGGATTGCATGAGGTGCCACATTCATTTTGTTATTGATTGTGAAGAGGGTTCTGCAATGGGGTACTGTTTCCATTGGATAAGGAGGTGCTATGATTAGTTACCTTTCTCATGAAAGCACTACAAAGGGAAATGCAAAATGTGTGCAGTGCAGTGTTCTCAATTTGACAGTTGTTTTTGTTAAGTTTTTTCCCCCCTATTGAAGTCTAGCCTATTTTGGAAAAACATACATTTTGTTTTTTTTCCTTATATTAGGCTTAGTAGATTTCCATGCATTTGACCCTTTACAGAAATTACATATTATAGACAGGTTTTTCTAGGCTTCTATTGTAAA
The DNA here is from genome assembly GCA_028627145.1 of Eidolon dupreanum. NCBI lineage: Eukaryota > Metazoa > Chordata > Mammalia > Chiroptera > Pteropodidae > Eidolon > Eidolon dupreanum. The sequence continues at coordinate 59,268,074 of CM053509.1, forward strand.
GCTTCAAAGCTGATGCAACAGTGCCCTCTATAGTCTTTTAGTGAGCAGTAGGTAAATATAGATGATTTGAAAGTCAGGTAAGAAGCAGGATATTTAATTTAATTTTTACTTGGACAAGAGACTCCTTTTTCCTAAGCAGACATTCATGTTTCTCACTAGCGGCTTAACTTTAAACAAAGGGAACAAAAGACCATTCTGAGTTTTCATTTAGAATTATTAGCTACCTCTTGTTACCCGGTGGTAAATCTCGAGTTTTATCAGACATTCATCAGAGTAATTTGAGATAGAAGGAATCTTACAAGCTATACTGTCTCTTCATGAAATATCTTTTTGAAGTCAAGTTCCAATAGGAGTATTTTTTAGAAATAATTTAGTTCTTTTGTACTCATTTCTTCTATTTAATTAGAGCCTGAGTGGACTGCCTAGAACCTAACTTTTACTTGTTCCTGAATTGTGTAACCCCGTCTTTATTACATGACATTTAAATTCAAACCAAGGGTGTTACACAATGACTAGTGTATTTGTCATTCATTAGCATTGATTTACATTTCAGATTTCCCTTCCTCCCTTTTTTGGTTACCTATTTGATTGTGTATGTTGCTAGCTGAATTTTTCATTGTAAAACACAACTTTATGTGACGTTATTAGATGATGATAATAAAAGCAGGCATATTTAGCTATGATTGGAAGAATAAAGTTCTATGAGCTAAGTTTATTTTTCTTCTAAAAGTGTTTAGCAAAAAAGCATGGGCCTAGATCCTAGCTTCTCCATGTATTCGCTATGTAATATTGAACACACTTCTTAACCTCTAAGCCTGCTTTCTCATCTGCAAAATGGGAACAAAAAGGTTTATCTTTTGAGGGTTTGTTTTTTTTTAGGGATTAGAGATAAGTTAATTGATCAAGTCATTATAGATGCTGAAATGGTAACTTTATTCCAAAAATCACAATGCGAAGGTAAATGGTGTTATTTTCTATGGGAAAGTTTTAATATAAATCTAGAACACATTTAATACAGTTTGGATTTTTAAAAATATTCTGTCTCATAACTTCTGATGATTCATGTGAATCTGAAAGCTGGTATGGCATTCCTTGGTAATGTAGACCGACAAAGTGAGATATGCATTAACTTTCGATTCCCTATAGACCTCGTCCCCAAACTCCATAAATAGGCCATGTTTATAAACTTTACTTGAATAGACATTTACTCACAAACCAATATTTGGCAACATGTGAAAAATGATAATAAATGGAACTCAAAAAAAAAAAGGAGTCTGTTATTTTTTTCCCTTAGTGTATCTGGGAACACTTAAGATACTTTTCACTTACCTGTGTTCTTAGTAATAGACTAGAGCCCATATTCATAATTTCTAGATAAGTGCATTTGTTTTCTCCACCCAGCTAAAAAAAAAATAGATGATGTGTAATAGTAGATCAAAGTGGAGCTTTTCTTGTAGAAGTAGAAATCGGGGCCTAAAGTTCCTCCCCTTTGAAAGAACAAAGTTTAAAAACCACTTGATACTGCACTATATATGTATATGTGTGTGTATGTTCCCTCTCTCTCTCTCTTTCTCTCTCTCCTTTTGTGCAACAGCTTTGTTCTACTTTGGTTTAATTCAAAAAACCTAATTCTGTACCAGACACATAAAATATGCTTAATTAATCTGTGCTGAAATCATGTATTTTTATATATGAGGCCTTCTCTTATTGATATATATATATATATATATATATATGAATGATTTGAGATACCATATATATTAAAATGCACAGTTTAACATGACAATGTAATATTACAATAATTGTTTCTCTCTGTAAACCATTTAAAACAAGCACATGTCCAATGGAATTCATCAATTTAGTCTTTAAAAGTCAACCAGATTGTTGTAACTACAGATAATAATGAGAAATGAGTAAAAAAATTCAGAACTTATCCTCAAGATGATTAAAAGCTGTCGTATTATACAATAATGGATTTAGCTACAGATTCAGACATTTCAAATGACCTAATGATAAAAATAATCTTGCACAAAGAACTTCTGAATTGAATTTTCTCAACATTCAGTGAAACATTGTTTTTCTTGCAAAGTTCTTATTTGTGCTTCATACTGACTTTGAATAACCTTGAATTTAATGTTATAAGAAACCACAGATTTTTGGTATATCACTTGGATTAAAATTGAGAGCTGTGAAAGTGCCTTTTTTTATCATTATAAAGAAGGAACTAATGTTTTAAGCTGATAGAATGAAAATGAGCAAGTTTTTAATAAACCAAATGTGGTGGTTATTTTTAAAATAATGACCAGTTGCAGTAAGAAACATGTTTAAAATTAAATTTTGGTTTACAAGACTGACAAGATGCTGTCTACCAAAAAAAATGAATAAGATATTTTTTTCTTTGTAATGAAAGTACCAAATTAAGAATCTGCTTAATTAAAATAATGATAAATGTAGATTACATTACTGAGGACAGTGAAATACAGCTGCTCTGTCTACTGAAAGCCTGCATAATTTACCAAGACAGTACAAAGAAGCAATGGAACAGCCACTGCAGACTATTAGAGGAAATGTCCTGTTTATTCTACATACATTTCTTTTTTTAATTAAAATGTCAATGATAATTTTATAGCAGTTCTCAAAAAAAATCCTTCTTTAAATTTCTACAAGGTGCTAGAATATGAGGCGAGATCATTACTTCTGCTGAATGAAGCAGCTTAAACCTGAGAAAAAATAGCATTTTATTCTTTTTATTAATTCAGTTTTCTTATTATCAGTTAATATTGAAATATGTAATGATATATTTTTTACATGAGTTTTGCATTAAAGAAATGTGGCAAAATCTTTGAATATACATTTTATTTAAAAATCTTTTGGAGTCACAAGCAAGATTTGGGTGAAACTCTATGTAATATTGCTTGCAAATAAAGGTGAGAGTATGTGGAGTTCTCAAGGTGGGGTGGACAGCTTTGGGTATATCAGGATTAGCAGGTGATACTGCCTCCTCAACTCCATCACTGGGCTGTGATGAGGGATAAGTTGCCGGTGTCAGCATCTAGAGACCAAAAAAAGGTTGAGGAACACCTGTTTAACTGTATATTTTCATCTTTTACATTTAATGATGACTAATGATATCTTTATAATTACATATATTTAAGAAAACCAATATTGTATGTAATAAGAAATGTTGGTGGATGTTTTTGTTTGTTTTTTGTTTTGCCTCCAAAGGATAAGAGGAGATTCTGAAGACAAACCTGTCTGTATTTTAGGCTCTACCACATGCTGACTGTACAACCTTAGTTTGTTAACTTCTCTAAACCTTGGTTTTCACATTTGTAAAGTGAGGCTACCTACATCATAGGGTTGTCATGAGAGCTTAATGGGATGATCCATGTAAAACATCATAAAAGAAGCCACAATAAATGTTAATTATTACATTATTGTTATTAATTAGTCACTAAATACAACATTTCTCTTGCATTGGAGCCATAGAGCATTATTCAAATTTAACTAACTTAATAAGATCATTGATATCTGTCATGGTTTATGTGTTGATCTAGTTCTTAGAGAAGTTAACCATGCCCTCTGTATCTTCAGGTATAGTGTGGTAGTTATCCTACTGCTCCTTATTTTGTCTTCGAGTATATTTTCTCATAGTGCTTCACATATCATTTTCTTTGTCATCGGTGAATATGATGTCAAAGTTTGTGAATTTCAGTATTTCTGTTTTAGACTTTGCTTTAGCTTGATGCCAGAGTTGAATATTTTCCAGGGTTCAGTTTTTCTAAAGGGTCTTTCAGATACCCACTTACTAAAAACTTCTTAACTAGGAAAGCTTTGTAGTGAGAAAGTGGACACATCATTAAGATTTGAAAAGTTTTTATGAGAAAGCAATATCAGGAGAAACTTCTTCATATGATTTTATTCTGTATGCTTTTTTCTGAGAGCTTCAATAAAACGATAAATAACAAGAGGTACAAAGATAAGAAGTCACTACATAACCATTATTCGTAATGTTTAAAAATGCTGTATAAGTTGTAGAATAACATGTTTTGTTTTATTTTGTTTGTCTTGTGGTTTGTTTCAGGCTTTTTTCAAGTTGCTAGAGATATAAATAATTAAGGCACAATACCTGTCTCAAGGACTTAGCATTTTGAGTTTTAAGGGAGAAAGTTAGTGCTTTATATTTATCAAAATTGTTTGTGATGATTTCTTCACTCTTTTAAAATTTCATATTTCTTTTAGTGTACCTCTTTGTTCTATGACTTAGTGTTCATTCTTCCTTATCTGGCCATTATCACTATTTCTTCTAAGAATCTGGTGGTCTTTAAGGCTCAGTATTGTTCTATCTGCCTGCTTGAGAATTATACTGATGATTGTTGCTTTAGCTTATAATTTTGGTTAATATCTTTAAATAATTTATCAGTTTATGCTTAACCAATTTAATCTTAGAGTTTCTAGGTTCTTCCCTGCCCTGGTCATCCCCAATAAAGAGCAAATAATTTCATATTAATTTAGTTTTCAGTTTTTCCACCATATTACTACTACAGGGTGTTTGAAAAAAGTGAAGCTTGATTTCTCTCATGCTGTTGCACATATAGTTTCTTCTCAGACTGTTACTTGTGTTTATATTAGACAAAAGAATGTTATATACTAGGTAAAACTAAATTAGTTTGTGAAGAATTTACATACTATATAAGATACCAAACTTAATGTGATGCTTCCTACTTCACGGTTAATTGATAATTACCAATTCCTTACTGTGTGAAAAATCACCGCATTCCCTGAATTCCCTATTTTATAGAACAGATTTAGTGTGACTGCTCTTTGCCCCATATTTTTATTGACTTGGAACCAATTGAAATGGAAATGATTATGAAGTAAAGTTAAGGGAAGACATGGTAAGTTACAACTTACTGTTACTAATTAACATAGTAGCTAAAATATTGTTTTAGAAGAGACATAGCTTGTGCATTATATGAGTATTTGAGTAAATAATTTTCATTATCTGGACAGTTTAAAGATGTGTTTTAACTGGATTTGGCAAAAGCAAAGAAAAAAATCAGTGTTTGTAGCTATTGACTTTGGCAAAAACAAAATAAGAATCTATAAATTTTGTTTTGTTATGATTTGATATGATTTAATAGTAACTAATTTCTTTCCTTATATTCAACCTAGGACTTAGAGTAAGACTCCTAAAACTAAGTGTTGTTATAATTTATTTTCTTAACTTATTTACTGAAAATATTTGATACTTTTGCACAATAAAAATAGCATTGGCATTGATGATATTCCCTTTCCTTTCTTTGTCTACTTATTAGGTTCTAATAGATCTGACTTTTCTGCATTATTTTATCCCATTTTTTGTTGTTTTATGCTTAACTATCTGTTTTTTTCATCTGTCTCCTACCTCTCATGTAGCCCTAAAGAAGAACTTCTTTCTTCTGAGATTAGGTTCTTCAAACTCCTCTTGCAGACATACACAATTTCTTTATTTAATGGAATAGTTTCATTGTAACCTTGCAATATTTTCATTGTTTTTCATGTCTTGTTTTTATCTAAATCATTAGTTAATTTTCTTTGATACTTATAATAATTATGGTTTTTAATTAAACAAAATACATAAAAGTATAAAAAATATGAAAATCTTAACTTAAAATTCAATCATTCAGAATTAACATTTTGACATATTTCCATACACATATATTTAACACATACATCGACATAGACTCATGTGTTTGCATGTGTGTGTCAACATTTTTGTATATAACTTTGTACACTACTTTTTTAACTTAAAATATCAGGAGTATTTTTCCGTGCCATTAAAAGCTCTTTATGAACATAATTTAATGGCTATTTAATATTCCATCATGTGGCTGTATAATTTCCTTAATGATGCCTTAATTTTGTAAATTAGTTTGAATCTAATTTTTCCTATAAATAATAGCACTTTGATGTGAGTGCATCAATTATTGTCTACATTTTTAAAAAAATTAATTCCTTAAGATAGATTTTCAGATTTAGAATTAGTGGATCAAAGGATATGATTATTTCTGGCCATTGGTACATATTGCCTAGTTGATTTCCATAAACACTATACCTGTTTATGCATTTATTATTTATATTTTGAAATTCTAAGTCTTTCTTTAATATACATGAAGCTTCAACTTAAAAGTCTATTTTTACAGTTCCTGGCATTTGGTGAATATAAGCTGGGAGTAGCATTCTGCCCATCTTCGACAGCATTTTCTTCTTGGGGAAAAAAAACAAAAGAAAACAAAGAAATATGTGTTAGGGCAGCTCAGTCATGTAATGTAAGGCACAGGGTGATTTTTCCCCCCATTATTGTGAGAAGTCAGTTTCCAATGATTTAATGGGGCTACATGCAATATATGACCAGCTGCAAGGAGTGCTGAATTTTAATATGCTGTATACTAATAATATGCCATGAGCATGAACACAGATACAGTTATAGATACATATATGTTATTTTTAAACAGTTACATGTGTAGTATTAATTATGTAGAAATATATTAAATATAACTCATTTTTTCCTGTGGGTTATATTTTCTGACTAGCCACACTGTGTTTTCCTTCTGGATATCAGCTAGGTTATTTTCTATTGGCATCATTAGTTTGGCAGTATTTGGAAATGATTTCTAATTTTTTCTCATCAAATAAATGATGAAGATTATAGTAGATCGATCATTTTGGGTATATATTTTTAATATCAAATGTAATATTTTAGGTATATTTTACACTCTATAAATTACTGCAAGTTTAAGCCATTAGTTTATGTCCACTAAATGTTCCATAAAAAATATCTTATGCATCTCTTTTTTTATGAACTTGTATTATTAATGTTGGTTATTTGTATTATGTCATTAAAAACAAACTGTAGTATTGCTATTTTGAATTTAGTTAGTGGACTTTGTATAATAATTTCAACAATAGTACTATAATAATAGTAAGTTCATTTGTAAGAGTAAAAATAATAATATTTATGGTAATTATTACTAACTTTATACTAAAAGAATAATAGATCACCTTTTTAGTATTATAATTACCTTTTGCTGTTGGTTTCCTTACTTTCTTAAAACTAATTAGGGAATATTGGCTTCTATGACATTTTGATTTTTGTTTTTTAATCCTTAGTTTTTGGTAGTTTCTCCTTAGTGATATGAAAATCATTCCAACCATACTGGCTGTGGCACATGTGTGTAAGAGGGAGTGTTGGGAGTGCTCGTGAGAGGGTATATTGCTGCTCTTCTCCAAGCTGTTAGGTTCTCCCTTTGTTTCTTCTGCTTTTCAGCTGTAAAGACATCTCTGTAAATACACACTATTCTATACTTTCATCATTCCATTCTCTGCTTATTCTTTTTCCTCATTCTCATTTTGTCTTTCACTCTTCCTCTTTCATCTCTCAAATGCATCTGTGCATGCTTGTCGCATATACATGAATTGTCAAGTGTTAAAAACAAAGATTGCAGGATCTAGATCTAATTTAATTACTGAAATTTTACTCATATTTTCTTCATTTCTCTTTTATTATTTAAATTGAAGTCATCTGTAATATTTGTATTTTTGTCAGCGCAGGCTTTTCTGTCCTTCACTGTTTCATGTCTCTCCATGAAGAAGAAATGGTAGAACTAGAAAAACTCTTAGACCAGAGCTTCTCAAGCTTCAGTATGCAAAAGTCATCTGGGCATCTCATTAGAAATTCAAGTACTGATGCAGTTGGTCTGGGTGGAGCCTGAAATTTTTTTAATACATCCCCAGAGGGATGCCAGTGCTACTGGTCTGAAGCCACACTTGAAGCAGTGAGGTTTTAGACTGGTTGCATATTAGCTGAGAGTATCATTTTTTTTTTAGAACAGGAATATGTGAGTTTAAAAATCACTTTCTTCATGTATTAGCTAAACTATGAGTCTATTAACTACAAGGATGGGGGGGTACATTTTCTTTTAAAACAATTTGTCATGTTTCTACAGTTGTTCTCCATTTTAGGCAGAAGTAAAGCACTGTGATTTAAAAGATCCATGAGTCTTGGATCTGTGATAATCCCATATACAGCTTCCCTAATCTAGTTTGCTGCTTAGTATAGACTAATGATGACATATATCAAGGTTTATTTTTAATGATTAGATTTTATTATATGCCATCTCCAGTTGATAGTTGGAAAACTTTTCTGCTGGGAGTTTTGGGAGTAAGGGTAAGAGTTGGGGATTGAAAGTAGGGGGTGGAGACTCTAGTGTAAATGAGAATTAAGTTATTTCAGAGAAATGTTTTTATTCTTTCTTACCCCTATGGTTATCACTAGGAGAATCATGGACAACTGGATTGAAAGTGAGAAAATCACCCAATACGTATGCAGGAGTTGCTGTTCGTGTTTATGCTTTTAAATAAAATGTTTTTTATATACTTTAAATAGAGATCCACACAGTTTCCTGTACAAAAATGGACAGCTATCTCTTCAATAAGGATGTATCAGAACCTACAGCAGAGTGGTTAGAAGATGAGCCAGGTTTAGAAAGGAGATAACATGGCCAAGTTCTGCAGGTTGGCCCATTATTTGCAGTCTAGTAGTCAAACATGTCCACCGTCAAAACCACCTGCATCTTTAAAGCTGGCGATTGTAAAGTATCTTGGTTTACAATATTGTTGGGGAAATGATAAAATTACCTATTATGATTGCTTCCCAAGATGGCAGAAGCCACTTACTGTGAAGCTACTTTATACTAAACATGAAGAAAGAAAGGTGGGAAGCCTTTCCCTTGCCAATAAGCACTGTGCTTGAACATTAATTGTTTTAATTTATGACAAAGAAAATTTCATCCAGCATGGATTTTCCTTTTTTAAACCTTTTCAAATATTATTTTACAACTAGGTACTACATTTAAGTTATATTTTCAATCTTATTATCTATGTACTTTCAATGAATATAGATTGCCCTTTCTTTAGTAAGTCTACATTTAAAAAGCTTATGTTTTGCCATAATATAGTAGAATTATTTGTGGTAATGTTACAAGTCTCTAAACTGCATGAACATTATCCTGCTGTTTTATTGTTTTATAATGTAAAAGTAAATGCAAGCATTAAGAAATGTGCAGTGCTGTCAGACTCCTTCAGGATTTAAGAAAATTGCCCCAACTATTAAAGAACTGAAAATAATCTTTCAGGTTGCAAAGAGCAATTGTTATAACATTGCCTAGCATATTGCTTTCTTTTTACTCTAACCATGTTGGTGATTTGAATCAATGCTGAAGAAACTCAAATTTTATTTGATTTCAATAAACTGCTATTGCCTTGTAAGAATTACATATCAAACAGTATGGTTAAAAAATAGGAAGAAAACACAGGACTCATTTTAACTTTGCATAAACCTAAATCATAAATCTGTTTCTTGTAGTAGTGAAAATTTTGCAGCCCAACTTTTTGATTCAATTTGTGAATTTGGTATAATAGGAATAAATAATATGTGCTAATCACAAAGCTGTGAAATTATGTTGTGATGCAAGCTCTTCATAAAAATGACACAAACATACAAACAAAATATTAAAGCCATACCTTCCAGAAAAGTTGTCATGAAGCATTTTGGATTTTTAAAATGTAAGGAAGAAGGTAGGTATTCCTTATGGTTTTAGCCTTTTGTCCTATGTGTTTTAAAATATTTCCATTTAAATGCAGATTTTGATTTTCCATCTGGGACTAGGTGGAAGCCATTCTATTATATTACTAAAAGAATAATCCACTTTAACACAACATTTCTCCCTAAAGGGATGGTCTTTTCTAGTCATAAGGTATTATTTTTCTCAGAATGATATTAACATTCATGATGTAGCGATTTTATCTTGATTTGAAAGATGTTTTGTTCTGGCAGTAAAAGGGATTAGGAGAATGTCCTTTGTATCCTGTTTCTAAAAAAATAGCCTTACCTTGCTCAAGATTAGTTATTAGAAATTTTCAAAGTGTTTGGGGGTGGGTTTATGATTTATATTTTTATAACATAAACACAGATACTTTAATAGATTAAGTAGCATGTTGGAAATTTTCTGAATGTGTTATAATAACATTTTTTTGCATTCATTTTCTTTATGCCTTGTAAAGAAGCTTTTTGGATATAGAAGAAAAGTGTTAGAACAACTGGCCACTGCATTCAGTAGCATAGATGTGTTGATTTTGCCTCACATTCTAAATTTATTAAAACTTTAAGATAAAGAGGGATTACATTAATTAAATGGAATGTCTGAGAGAGAAGAAAAAAGGCTCTGAAGGCCTTTCTGCTATTTGTTGGGCAAAGTCTTGGCGTGCAGAATGTAGCTATCCAAGGCTTAAAGCACGTTGAGACCCTGTGTGGGATGCCAGCGCCATGCCCCAAGGCGCGCTGTCATTCAGCCGACAGATTAATTAGCCAGAGGCTGCAGAGCCTCGTGCTTTCAGTCAGCCCATTCTTGAGGCAGAAAATACAAGGTTTTTAAAACCTTGAACATTCAAGAAAAGTTTTTTTTTTTCCTAACAAAATCAAACTGTATAGTGACACTTTTTCTGGGAAGTTTTGCATACATGTAGAAATATATATACACACACATATATATATATTTCTCTTTGCATAAGGAAGTGATTTTAATGGATTAAATCTTTAAAATTCAATGAGTATGACATGTATAGCCCCCAAAGAGGATTTTTCTAATGTCTATGTACATCCTTAAAACTTCTTAATTAATGATTTATTAAATCACATGGGTACCAAGCTCTTAATTACGATTAAGACTTCTGAGGTTTCAACAGAATCACATTTAAAAAACACATTTATGTATCTGACAGATCACAAACTATGCGCATTCAAATTTTCATTAAGATCATTTTTTATCTTCAGCAAAGGCATTTCTTTTCATACATGCATAAAAAGTATTTTGAGATGAGTAAAGATTTTTACACTATAGTGTTTTTTTAAACAACAGTTTTAAAAAAATAATATCTTTATAAATGAGTACACGAAATTTGCTTTTTTCTTTTTCAATTTAGCTTATTTTATAATTATATTGTTATTAATAGTTTATAAATAAACTATTAATAAATGATAATTTCCAAATATAGAACAAAGTCTATGTTGATAAGATAATGTTTTATTTGTGCTTTAAAATTAGGAAAGTACGAAGAGATAGCTAAATGCAAAAAGAAGCTCATTTTCATTTTAATTTTTTTAGCAGTATAGAATACAACTTCCTCCCCCACCGCCAAACCTTTTTTCCCTGACACTGTCAATTTTTTAGCGTTCTCACTGGAATTTATTTTGTTGTAGTAAATAAAAGACAAGTCATTATTAAACAGATTTTGCTGTTAATTCAATGTCTGATTACCCTTTGCCATAGGTACTTTTAAGGGCTTTTATCCAAAATAAAATTCATTAAAAATGCAATTAAAAAATCTATTGTTAATGACTGCTTGAGTGACTGGCTCATAATTGGCTCATTACAATAAAAAAGCAACTGTTTAAAAATCTTGACAATGAGATACAGTACAGAGTGAACACTTCATTGTAAGACCCTATGAGATTACAGGATCCTGAAGGTGAAGCTGAGAAGCATGTAAATCTGAGACTCCAGCACAGCTTTCTCTTTTACATTAGTACAGTGAGTTCAGGTCATGACCTAGCATGAGCTGTCAGAGTAGGAACCCCTCTTATTTACAGTGTCCCATACTGAAGAGTAAACTTAGGTAATATATTCCACTTAAATGCTAGCACTCAGACTCTCCTTTGTTTCCCTTCCCCAGAAATCTTTTCAGTTGACTTAGATTACAAAGTTGTAATCAGGAAATCTTTAGTTCTGTTGGGGCTAAACTAACAAAGACAATATTGTCATACAAGCCATTATTATTATCTGCCTTTTTGTTAATGCAGGAAAGCCTGTAAATAGCTCTTTTTCATGCTGCAGAATTTTTGTTTAAGCATTTCTAGAGATTTGTTTTTATTCTAGTATTTTGGTAATTTAATATTTGTATTAAATTATTTTAATTATTTTTAATTAAATTATTTTTAAACCACAGGTCCTAAGTAAGCTAAAAATGTAAATAGTGATGCAGGAAGTAAATTATTCATAATAAAGTTTTCCTTAACAAATGAAAGTTTTATTTCTCTTTTTGTGTTTTGGACTTTACATATAGTTTTAATGATGAACTTTCTGATGTCAAACATCAACTGTTTTCTATAGAGTATAAAATTTTAAAATACTGACAAATGTAAATGAGAGTGGTCATTAAATTTCTGCATAGAGTTCCACCTTTGAGGCAAAATCCTAAATTCGAACAGTAGTTTAAAGGGCTTCTTTAATGAGACCTATATTTCCAAAAAGCTTTTCCTGTTTGAGGCTAGAAAAACAGTAAAAGTTTTAAAGACTGACGACTCCTGCTTTTGTTTAGTCTACAACAGCGATAATTAATGTTGCTTTTGTGTTCTGGTGAGTGACTTAGGTGTAATTTTTCATTACATGTATTAAAAGTTGAATTATTTTGAACTCTGAACTTTAGACCAGCCCATGTGTGAACCTTAGCATATAGGCAAGACAGTAACTTCAGCATCAGAATTACTCAAGACCACTCACATTATTAAATAACAGTTAAAGAAAGTTGATATTAGAATTTATATAAATTAGAAAAAAAAACTCTCAACAGCTTTTAAAGAAATAAAACACATTTAATTGACTTCATTGTAGCTTGTAACCAAGCCTCTTGAGTATTCTATCATTGCTCTACTTGTGCTACTTGCATTCCTCTCATCACCTTATTTTATAACCTTTACATTTGTATTTTCTCAGTCGAATTAAGAGGAAATGGCTGCAGAGGAAACAACCATTTAAAACATACCGGAAATCACATTGCTTTATGGTTGATTTTTCTTTGAAGATCTACTTAATTCAGTTTACCTTTTCTATTATAAGCAACTGAGCAATGCATTTCCCACAGTTGTGGCTCAGTGAGACAGCTTCAGTATACTTCATGCTTGTATTCAGTTGCACATTTAAATTGATGCCTTTGTGATTTATAATTGTAATTTAATAAACCATTTGGTAAATTCTATGGCTGTGTCATACTAATGCCAAAATTTTTTATACATCTAGGAATTAGTGTGGTGGAGAAAACTATTGAAACTAATACTTAAGTATTTATTTCATGGGGATAGTTTATAATATTTATAATTTGGTAGCTATTCATGATCAAGTCTTATGGCTTGGATACATGTCTAACATTTATGACTTCTTTTTGTCTTCATATATTTTATTATTTTCTCAAAGATTGCTTGTATAGATAGTGTAGTTCTTTGTTCACTGGCACTTAAGAAAGAGAGTCTGTATCTTCTGTATATGTTGCTAAGTTTTTCAGCATTTCATAGGCAAATAATGATTAAGATTATGATGTCTCCTATGATTATTAATTTATCTTCCTATGTCCAGGTTACATTGATTTTGAATATTAAAAAAGAGCTACATCTATTCATTCATCAGATGTGTTCTGAGTGACTGCTCTCTTCTGGATACTGAATACAAACATCAATAAGAGAATATCTCAGCTCTCTAAGAGCTCATAATCTAGATTACTAATGACTGTATAGTATTATATTGTGATGATAGTTATTTTATTTTTAAAAACATATTGTGGGAATATAGGAATAGGAGAGATAGATTTGGTTTTTATCTAAGGAAGGAGCAGGATGGGCAGTTGAGAAAATACAAATTAGTAATGATTCATCAAGAGAGAAGATAAAGAATGACTTCCCAAACTGAAAGAATGTTCTGTATGGAACATGGGATATGATGAACTATAGTACGTACTTCTCAAAGTTTGTTGATTAAAGGATATGTAAAAGTAAGAGTGAGAAGGTAATTTGGAAGCAGGTTGTGAAGAACCTTGTATGCCTTGCTGAAGAGTTTGGAGACTCCATTCTGTAGGTAACGGAGAGTCATTGAAGGTTTATAAGTTAAGCAAAATGAATAGATTTGTATTTTGTAGTATAGAGGAAAACATAGGGAGAGAAGAAATGGAAGCTAGGTCTTTCTAATATATTAAGATTAAGGTATCTCAAAATAGGAAATAGAGAAACTAAGTAAGGGAAAATCAAGACTGGATAATTGTCAGCATATAATTAATAATCAAAGTATTGTGTGCAAATATGCTCACCCATGGGATGAAGTAGTGCACAGTGGGAAAGAACGTGGGTCCTGGTACTTAGCTTTCCAGCTGCCACTTACTAGCTGTATGACTTTGAGCAAGTTACTTTAACTCTCTGTTGCCTCAGTTTACTGTTTCATAACATGGAGATAAAAACTTATCTCCTACCTTATAGATGTGCTCTAAGGACTGAATGAGTTAATATAGTGTTTATTATTTGTAGTATGAGTAGCAATATGCTATTATTTAAGAGTAGGGTCTTTTCCCATGAAGTGTTTTGATTATGAGGAAGAAATAGCTAATTAATAGAAGGAAAGAGTTGTATAAAATGAGAGATTGGGATGTGTTTATAAATTAAGAAAAAGCAGCCAATAGAAAAGAAGTTATTGAAAGAATAAGTGATTGAATAATATCTAAGAAATTATGGAAGTGAGGGTGTGAAGAGCACAGGTTGCTGGGTTAGCTCTGGACAGAAGAATGTGGATATGTTTATAAAGGAGAAACAAGGATAAATAAAGTCCTGTCCACCCAACAGCTGCTATGTTTTCTCTGTGGTCTTAGAGGCAAGACCATCTAGCTCAAATGGGTGGAGATGATGGAAGTAATTAAAGGATGAGGACAATTTTAAATATTTGGAATGATCTCTTAGAAGAAAGGAAAAGGGAATTGACGATTGCCAAACTACCCAAAGCTCATGTGTGGTTGGAAATCGTAAAATCGAAGAGGAAATAGTCTTTTAAATTTAACTTTAGTTAAACTGAAAAGAAAATTAGAAATGTTTGGTAGTCAGATCACTTTTTAGGAATTTACCTACTTATATCAAAGATAAGTAATAAATATATTTTATTATGGAATATATAAATAAAGCATTCTAGAAAATGCAGATAATAATTGCTAAATAAGATTTCTATGAGAATAACCTTCCAAACTTCAGAGGAGAGAATACAACATTTATATGAATTTACATGAATACAGCTGCTCAAAGGCTACATTTTCTAGGCAATGAACAATAGATTATGCAGGCGCTTCATGATGGTCACTTACTATATCAGTGATGAAAGAATCACATGCCAGAATCAAATAGTCCTCCCACTCTAGTATTAGTGGTGGCACCAAATAGAAATAGGTACCTACACTGCCTTCTTAAATGATTTAACAAAATGAGATATCCATAAATAAGTGCACAACATAGTGTTGCAATTTTTCTTTATTTCAGAAGTTATTTCAAGAGTTATTCCAATTAGCTTTTTTATTTTTCAGATATTCCTTTTTAAATATATATCCTATATTTTATAAAGTATTTTCTTTTTATTTTTAGAATTGAGAATAACCTTTAAAATACTGTCACTACATTTACATTAATTTATACTATACATGATTAATAAATACCCCAATGTCAACTGCTTAGTGTTCTTTAATTGTTGAGAAATGTAGTGTTTATAAGTTTGGATTCATCAATAGAAAACAAAACTAAATGGGAGATTATTTGTCAAGGGAACAGTAGTTAGAAATAGTAACGTAGAGATTCTGGTAATGTCTTACTTCCTCTCTGATTTCTACCTAGAGTCTAATTTAATGCTTAATTTGTCTTTTTTAACTTGATTTAGGGAAGTTTCAAACATGTATAAAAGTACAGAGAATAGCATTATGAATCCCCTGTAGCTATTCCCCAACTTTAATAATTTTAGCTCATGGAATATTTCATTTAAAGTATATAGATTCTTGTTAATGTTTTATCGTAATTAGCTATATCTTAATTATAAATATAGAAAAGTCCAGAGTAACATTTAAAATTAAGTATCAATTTGCATAAAAAGACTTTGAAGAAGTTTTTCCCCCCTACTCTAAATGAACATTTTTTTTACTAGGCTAATTTGGCCTTTTAATAGGCATCAGCAGTGTTGAGCAGCTGCCCTTTTACAAGAATTTCGTAAGCAGCATTCTATAAAGCATCTTTGTCTCTTAGGTTTGCTACTCAAATATTTCATTATCTACAACTTTAGTATAATGAAAACAGTGTAAATGAGCATTTTAAAGCCATTATTTTTATTCTTTCCAGTTAGAAAATTAAAGCATCATAATTCTAGGCTATTTATCAAATGATAGATTAAAGTCAAGTGAAGACTATCTACCATGTAGGTAATAAGGACATTTACTTATAAGGACATAACTTATATTGGGAATACTAACTTAAATTGGGTGAATTAGGGTCTGGCTTGAGAGTGTCTTTTACCTGTTGAATAGTCCTTCTTATCCTGGCTAAGAAAACTCTGAGAACTGTTTTAAAATACAACCACCCTTAAAAGCATATGAATAAAATTAAAAGCAGAATTACTTTCTACTTTTTCTCCAGAAGAGAAATATTGTACCTTGAGTTTCTGAAGTTTCTTTATAAAGGGAAAAAAAAAACATGATCAGAATTCTATTTCGTGGTTAACCTTTCAGGAACATATTTATTTATTTTTAAAAAAATGTATGAAGAAACAAATAAGTGCATCAACTTTCCAGTACTCAAATCAACTCAGTGATTCCTAAAATTTTTTCTCTGTGTATAATAGAGACTATGCTTTTGTTTTTCACTAGGAAGCTAAAGAAAAGTTATACTATGCAACTAATTTTTCATCTTTTATATGAGACATGAAGAATTACACTTGTCAGAAATTGACTCATGTCAGCAATTGAGAACAAGGGTCTCCAACTCCCAGAGCCATGGGCCAGTACTGGTCTGTGGCCTGTTAGGAACTGGGGCACACAATAGGAAGTGAGCAGCAGGCAAGCGAGCAAAGTATCATCTCTATTTGCAGCCCTCCCCACACTAGCATCACCACCTCAGTTCCACCTCAGATCATCAGGCATTTGATTCTCATAGGAACACCAGTCCCTGGTGCCAAAAAGTTTGGGGACCACCGGTTTACAGTACTAATTCGAGTTTTTGACTAAGCTAACAGGAAGGCTTTTCTGGTATTCATGAGCATGATTATGCTCAAAAATTAATGATATTAATAAGAGGCATGGTTTTCAACAGAAAGTGACAAATGTGAAAGGAAGCTTCTATGTTTTGCCATGTCTTAGGTTATTATTATTATTGACTATCATTATGGAATTAAAGGATATATCTTTTGAAAAGAGAATGAGCAATGAGACAGGGATTAAAAAAAGAAGAAATAAGTGGACAGTGTTCTGAATAGAGAAATTCATATAATGTATAATCAAATTAAGCCCCATTTTATTTAAAGTTAAAAATTAGTTATCACGAAAAGAGTACATGCTGGCTTGCAGTTTATTTCTAATAGGAACAAAATGCTAAAAGATAGATATCAGATTTGAGTGGGCATGGTGCCTTGCTCATATTGGGTCCCCCAGTTATCTGTTGATAGGTAGGTAGGTAGTAGGTAGGTAGATAGATGATAGATGATAGATAGGTAGGTAGGTAGGTAGGTAGATAGATCAATAGATAGATAGATAGATAGATAGATAGATAGATGCATGCCAGTGAACAAGCAGTGGGAATTTAGCCTTCGTGTAAACAAGTATGTGGTAAAATAACCAATACTGCTTGTAGACCGATAGATTATCATTTAAATCATGAGAAGGATTCCCAAGTGAATATATACTTATTCATAAAAATAGCTCTAGCACTCTCACTCTCCTTGATCACTAGATGTCATTGCCAGCAGGTGCAGTTCTGAGAAAAGGTAATGAATATCTAATAAAATTCACTTGGATCATATTGAGCTCCTTGTTAGTATGCTCAAAACATTTGCAAGATGGAGAACATAAGCATCAGTGAACCATTCATTGACCATAACGATATAATTTGACTTACGGAAAGTATAAAGTTTGGCTGAGAATAGGAAGCTTCTGAAAAGGGAAAACCCTTCACCGTCCTCCAGGGTAAGATGCATCGGCATCATATTGAGTGGTTACGACACTGATTATGTTGTGATGTACACTGATACATTTATTATCCTGAAAAAATAAAAGGTTCACTTAAAGGATAGGACCAAAATGTTCCTCATACTTATGATAGAATTGAACCTAGAAAAATATGACAACTTCCTTAAAATTATTATCATCACCTCTTATCAACTTCTTGACCTTTTTGCACTGTGGAAAGCAAGCCGCATCATTACATTCTGTGACCTTGTTGACACCCAGAAGACTAAATGGTCCCTTTAGCAAGCTGTTTGATATGGGCATGTTATTGCCAGGAACCTCATTCCTGCTTCTGTTGACACTGCTGCTGCCAGCTGTTAGCAAGGAACTTCCTGAGTTAAAGGGAAGCACGCCAGCATGACACCTCTACACCTATGTCTACCAGCAAACCTGTCAAACACAGTGGCTAGAAAGTGATAAAGCAAGCATCTGCTAGACCCATGAACCTGTGAATCCACTGCTGTGACTATTATTTCCCTTAATACGTAAACAAGTTTTCTTATTGGTATGCCAATGATTTTGACCTTGACAACCATGCTGTTGACATTAGGGACCTAGAGCCTTTATCTCTATAGCAACAGCCATATCTCTATCTCTCTTAACTCTTCCTTCTTATTCTCAAACACACAGTAGAAATATTCTCATTTCACACCTAAATCTTTTACCAGATTTCCACAGGGATTGAGTAGGGGACAGAGATATTTTTGTATTCTGTGCTATTAATAAAATTTGCACTTGGCCCAAATTTGGTAGGTTGGAACAGAGGAGGTACAAACATCAGCCTAATATGCACTTGTAACCAAAAAGGTAAATTAAGTCTTGTAACCATTAGAAAAAGAACTTGAGGGGAGAAAGGGAAGGGAGGGAGGGAGAGAAGACTTTTATTTGGTTATAGCCAAAGCATCTCAAGTGAAACTTTGTGAAAAGCAAAGGAAATTGGAAAGAATATGAGAAAGATGAACAAGTTCATTCTATATTTGGTATTCTAGAACTGGTAAGAGACAAACTTAGGAAGATAGAATTATATAAAGTGACTTTCTCAAGGAACAGCAAACTACTGGAACTCACTACTATAAGAGGTGCAACATGTAGGATATTTTGCGCAGCTTTAAAGTAAGTGCTCAAGCCTATATATTAACACATAAAAGCATATAACAAGATAAAAAATTACACATATATTTTGACAACATCTATGTAAAAACATAAATGAATGGTATGAATAGAGCCCCCAAAAGACTATAACATAAATGAATTCAGGCTACACTACTTAGAATGTTAAATTGTAATGCTAGACTTGGCATTGTGAAAAAAAATTACAACACATTAGGAAGTGTCTGTTGTTTGGAATTATATAGGAATCATTAAAGGTCATATTGTGAATAATCCCATTGTAGAATGGCCCATTACCATCTACAAAGAAGCCTATATTTCCCACTAGTGACCATTTCTTGACTTCCTGGGATGCGTGGAGCTGTAGGATGGGATGAGGGAAATGGGTTGAAGTTTCCTGGATAACCTTAACCTTAGGCTTTGATAACCCGTGCAAAAATCTGTTTCTTAAAAGTAGTAGGAAGGAAAGGGTGAATGACAGGGAAGAGAGAAGCTGTTACCTATGTAAGCTCATGACTTGCTATTAAAAATGAGGGACTGAAGACTGAAAGGGTTTTTTGTTTGTTTTTAAACATGTTATCCTTCTATTTTTATTTGGGACACCTCCCTCTTGGTGTTTACAAACATTCAGGAACATGATTAGACATTTGAGATAGTATTAAGGGCATGAGTTTTCAACTTCTGAACTGAGGGATATTTCTAAACCCAAAAGACAGAGGTGCTATTAAAATGTAATCTTGCATAACATTGGGCTTAATAGTCTTGTGTCTGCTCAACCTATAGAAAATGAAGAGATGGTTTGCAGAGAGATAATATAATATTGCATAGGCTTTCTTCTAGTATTGAAAAAAAAAAAAAAAGTAAGCTCCCTAACAGTCAATAAACCATTTTAGCAGATGGCATGCTTTTGGTCTTTTATCTTCAAATTATATGGTTTTTGGTGTTTCTAAACTTTGTACTCATTTTTATACTCTTGGACAATTAGTAGAATAGCCTTTGTTTTTTAAATACCTAGTACTTTCATTAAATGGTTTTGGAATGACATTGGTAATATTAAATAACTAACTAAGTAAGTTTGAATTAGATCAGTTTTGTGCTTTGATTTTGTTACTTTTAACTATGATTTTGAATCTTCCTTTTCTCTCCAAGGAGGGTTGGTTGAAATTTTGATATATTGACAGGATTAGTAGTCTTTTTCTTTTCCTTTCCTTCTCTAGAATATAGAGATTGATCAAAAGAGATTTTTTTTGATTGGTTGTTTTTGTTTTTGTTTAACTAGTTAACCTTGTTATGGAGCTCTGCTTTCTCAACTTCTGACTATGGATATGGTTATAAAAAACTTAGAGTACTCTCTGTAGGACAAGGAAACTTGCTGTATGAAAAAGGAGAACATTTTCAAGATTAGTCATTTACGACTCTGCTAGATAACTTTGTATCTTGATGTCAATCATGGTTTCCAAAATGTGTAACTAGTTGGAAATTCACTCATGAACAACAGCAAAAATTAAAATTCAGTGTAAAGGAAAACTCACTAATATCCATTTCTTGTTTCCATGATATAATTTATAGTTTGATTTCATTATATTTCTTTAATTTCATTTATTTAACAAATATCAATTGAGAACTTATTTTGTGACAGGCTCTATGTTCTCAGCCAGGAGTATATAATGGTTAGCATCTGCTTAGAGTCTAGTAATTAATGTCTATGTTAATTACTAATTAATTACATAATTAGTTATTAGTGTCTACAGTCATTAATCAAATAAACCATCTAAAACATAAAATTGCAGCTATGACAGATGCTACAAAGAAAAGTACAGAAGACCATGAGAAGGAATTTGAACTGGTCAAAGATTAGGAAAGGCTTCTTGAAGTGAGGCTTCAGTGTAAGAGGTTTCTTCCATTGAACAGTATCTGAATAAGTGCTGGAAAGGAAGAATGTTTTAATCCTAAAGATGGGCATGGGAAAAGGCCCCTAGCAGGCTGAGAGAAAGCCAGTGTGGCTGCAGTGCCCAGAATAAAGAGGCTGGAGAACTAGGTAGATTTGGATAACGGTTACATAGGTTGTTTTATTTTTAAGTGTTCATCAAGCTATCCCCTTTGATATACTTTCTAAATATTATACTTCAATAAAAAAGTTTACTTAAAAAATTTTGAGTGAGTTTCAATGACTCGTTTAAGACTGAAAAACTTTTTTACAGAAGAGCACTTTAGGAGTTCTCTTATATCCACTCCCAGTCACAACTCTCCCATTATCAAAGGCAACCACTATCTTGGCTTGAATCACCATGGGTTTTTATCTGTTCTTTAATATAATTGGAATCATAATGTTTATGAGTTTATGTCTGGCTTTTTTGATCCATTTTATGTCTATGAGATACTTCTGTGCTTGCATGTAGCAATAATTTGTGTATTTTTATTGAAGCATAGTATTCCAATGTATAACTATACCATGTTTTATTGACTCATTTACTATTTGGGTTATTCCCAGTTTGGGGCTATTACAGAAAGTGCTGCTGTGAATATTTTAGCATATATCTTTTTGGAATACATATGTACCCATTTCTGTTAGGAATGTATACAGGAGTCAAATTGCTAGGTTATAGGAAGTACATATATATTCTGCATTAATAAGTACCACCATATAGTTTTCCTAAATGGTCGTACTGGTTTATACTCCCACCAGCAATGTATGAGAGTTCCAGTTGTTCCACATCATTGCCAGTACTTGGTATTGACAGTTTTTAAAAAAAAAAAATTAATATAAGTCATTCTGGTGGGGTATAATGTTCTGCATTATGGTTTTAATTTACATTTCTCTGAGACTGAAAGTTTTTCTTTTTTTTTTTTTGGCCATTTTGATATTTTGGGGGGCTAATACCTAGTCAAGCCTGTTGTCCATTTTTCTATTTGATTCTCTGTCTCTTTTACTGATTTAGAAGTTCTTTATATTTTTGATACAAGTCCTTTGTCAGATAGATATATTACAAATATCTTCTATTCTGTGGTAGAAAATACCTTCTACTCAGTTAAAAATTATTTAAACAATCAATTTTTTCCTTTATGATTAGTTAGATAAGGCATTTTTATGCAATCTTAGTCTATCCAAAGTCATGAAGATATCCTCTTGTAGTATCCTTTAGAAGCTATTGTTTACTTACATATTTAGATATATACTTGAAATTGATTTGTGTATGGTGTGAACTAGGGGTGAAAATTCATTTTTTTCCAAGTGAATATCCATTTGTTTCAATATCAAATATTGAAAGGGCCTCACCGTACTGCATGGTCATCTTTGTCATAGATTAAATGACCATATATGTGTGGATCTGTATCTGAATTCTCTAGTTTCTTCTATTAGTTCATTTAGAACACTTTTTAAATTATTGTAGCTTTATAAGGAGGCTTGCTATCTGGTAGTGTAATTTCTCCAACTTTGTTCTTTAAGAGCACCATGGCTGTGTTCAGCTATTTTAGAATCAAGTTGCCAGTTTCCACAAAAAAAAAAAATCTACTAGGATTTCAATTGGGATTACACTGAAACTACAGAGTAACCTGAAGAGAATTGACATCATTATAATATTGAGTTTTTAATCCATGAATGTAGTACATCCCCCCATTTGTTCGGATCTTCTTTAATTCCTCTCAGTGACGTTTTGAAGTTTTCTGTGTAGAAATCATGCACATATTTACTTAGATTTTTGTCTGGGTGTTTTTTGATGCTAATGCCAATATATATGAGTTTGCTAGAGCTGTCATATCAAAATACCACAGAGTGAGTCGCTTAAACAACAGAAATGTATTTCCTCACAGCCTGGAGGCTAGAAGTTCAAGATCAAGGTGTCAGTAGAGTTGGTTTCAGTCTGAGGCCTCTCTCCTTGCCGTATTATAGATGACCCTATTCCACCTGTGTCTTTATATGGGCTTCTTTCTGTGTTTGCAAGTATGTCTGTATCCTAATCCCCTTTTCTGATAAGGATACCAGTCATATTGGTTTCAGGCTCACCCATATTAGATTAGACCTCATTTTACTTTAATTACCTCTTTAAAGACTCTGTCTCTGAATACAGTCACATTCTGAGGTACTGTGGTTAAGACTTCATCATAAGAATTTTGAAGAGACACAATTCAGCCCATAATACAGTGGTGTCAAATTGTTTGTTGATGACATATAGAAATATAATTTTAATTTTGAATATTGACCTTATATATAGTGACCTTGCTAGATTTACTCATTAATTCTAATAGTGATTCTGTTAATTGTCTAGGATTGTCTACATGCACAATCATATCACCTGTGAATAATGACTGGTCTCAGAATAAAAGCGTTCAGTATTTCACTGTTAAGTAAAATACCTGCTGTGGGCTTTTTGTAGATACTTTTTATCATATTAAGGTCTCTCTCTTCCTATTGCTCATTTGTTGAGAGATTTTTTTTTTAAATCATGAACTAACTTTGAAGTTCAAACACTGTTTAAATGTTCATTGTTGCTCTAATGGAGAAAACTTGATAGGATTTACTGATGGATAATTTTGGTTTGAAGAATAGTGGAAGAATGGAATTTTTTTGTTCATTGGAAATTGAAGCTTTGTGATGTCTCCTAGTTTTTGTGAAATTTGAAAGGAATGATTTGGAGGAAAATGAAACAGTTAGCTTGAAGTGTGAGTTTCATTGAAAAAGTTAAAAATTTAGCTACCTAATATTTATAAAACTCCAGATATTTATAATCATCAGCACTTGAGCATTTTAACACAATTTTTATTTCTTTAGTTTTTGCCAAATAAGTATTCAGTATTGTTACCAAATTTATTGTCAGTTAATAATAGAAATAACTACTCTGATTTCGTTGCATTGGTGTTTTGGAGTTTGGTACTCCAAAATAATGAGTATGTGAAAAGGTTAAACTGTGCGTTGTACAAATCATTATCATTTGGAGTTATCCAAAAATCATTAAAAAGTATATCACAGACTTTACTTTAGGTCATTCAGATAACAAACAATAGTCATAATGGTAGTACTAATAATAGCAGTAAGAGTAATAACTAAAGGTAATATTTTTTAAGCAACTAAAAATTGCCTGCTTTTGAGCAGCCGCTCTTCTAAGTGATTTACATGTGTTAACACAGTTGTTATAGTAACTCTCATAATACTATTTTATTTTTCCTTTTTTGCAGATAAGGATACTGAGGAACAGAAAAATAAGTAACTTGATCTAGGTCTCATACAGTGAATAAATGGTAGAATCATGATTTGAACTCAGGCAATTGGTTCCAGGGCTTTCTCTAGAAGACTGTTATGTTATGCTGTGTTAGAAATCTTTAATTTTAATAGAATCTAAAAATTGTTGCATAATAGTACATTTTAATGGTAGACTCAAAAAATACAGCAGGAGAAATAAAAATGTTATTGAAGTACTCCCACATGAAATATAGGAATTGTCTACATTATGACTTTATTGTTTGCCCCTGTACATGGGCTAGGTACATAGTTCCTCTCCCTCCTATCATTCTTAAACTATTTAGTCTAACCCTGGCCCCAACACTCCCCTTCCTATACCAAACCACTTCACATGCTCTTGATAGCGACAAAACTGTCCTGAATTGAAATTGGATACAATGAAGAGTCATGGTCCTCAGTTTCCATATGAATAAAACAGAGTTGAATTATTTAATCTTTAAAATTCTGTAATGGCTGCACCTAACCTTTAAGCCTCTTAAAAATGCCTGTAATGGCTCTTCAGGTATCCCCAAAATGTCTCATCCTACTTCCTGTTCTTTCTCCCATTAAACCTGTTTTTCTTCAAGCATTATGTAATGAGATAAAAGCTTTTTTGTTTTAAATCCTTTTTGTTGTGGTTGTTTCATTACTAAAATTTTTACTACTGCTTTCTACTCTTTTTTTTTTTTATTACAAGCATATCTATGGGTGTATTATTAGTTCAGTAAGTTAGCCTGGAATTCTAATCATCATTTAAAATAGATTTGTGAAGCATAATTCCATTTATGGGTTGAAATTTGCATACACACTACACACAACATACACACATTTTATATTTGTGGAGGTTTAATTTATTTACTTGGAAATAATAAGTGAGTCAATTAGCTTTGTTTTATCTGTGAATATAGATAGATTCAGTTTCTAACCAAGGAGAACCATCTCAGGTATGTTTTATTTTTATTAGAGATGAGAGAATGTTGGTGAGTCAGCATGAATCCACGACTCTTAGATAAAGAACTTAAAGTTAGTGGCCTTATTACAATAGGAAATAGAACTTTTTTTTTTTAATGTTAAAGATAGTACTAAAAATCAGATTAAAGTAGCTTACACATTTGGATCTATATTTGTAAAGTTCTGTCTTTTGTCTCATAAATAAAATTGTGGAATTTATTGTTCATTTTCTTTCTATACCTTTGTTCTGCTGTTTTAGTCTAGTGGTTATAAGACTCTGGAGCCAGCCTGCTGTGGTTCACATCCTGATGCCATATGGCCCTAGTAGTTGTATGTTCTTGAGGAAGTTACTTAATTCCTCTGTACTTCAGTTTTCTGGTAGATAGGTACACAGTTCAAGGAAGAACTTGAAAGAATTTAGTTTAGGACACTAATTTCAGTAGCAGTCTACTTTGTAGAAAATTTTTCTTTATCCATAAATTCAGTCATTTCACTTTTGGCCAAACCAGGTAGGCAGCTAACTTTACGGTGTTCTTGTTCACTCTGTGTCAGACCCTATAAGTAGATACCCATTAATATTCTCTTCTTTAATCTTGTGCAGCCTTTTATCTGTCTTCGTTCTTCCATTCCTTAAATATATATGTATCTTTAAATTTCCAAAACAAACTGAGATGGCACAGTGTGTTCAAGCAATGTGAATTTCATCAGCATCACATTCTTCTAGATATATTTTTCCAAATGGAAAGATGGCTCAACATTTTCTATTATTATTTTAGATGAAATGTTCTGCAATATGTTGTTGACATTGTACTGAAGTAAATACTATATGCTGAAGTCTCTCAGGGACCCTTGTGAAAATGAGATGAATGTCCCAGGAGGCTATCTGAGAAAAGAGAAATTCTAAATAAAATAGCATGAATGAAGAGGTACACAATAATTTATTATGAGAAAATATTCTTTTGTATTATACTGGACCTAAGAAAATGAAACGTTGGCACAACAGATTGCTATCATTATGTGGCTCTATGTAGCCTCACACACACATAATAATTCTTAATTTTTTTCTTTTTTGGTCAAATAGACTGGAGATATTTTGTTGTAATGGTGATGAAACATATTTCATTTATTAGCTATATTCCACACTCATTTGATCTACTACAAATCTCTTTATAACTGACAGTTCATGTTGTCTTCGTTTTTGTTTTTCTTTAAGAGGGCAAAGGTGGAACCACACAAATTTCAGGCTTTACTGTTAAGCAAAATGCAAATTTACCCAAGAACTGAAGTGTAGTTGAAAAAGAACTAGTGAGCCAATAATAAATTTAGTCATGTTAGGAGATAAATGTAGTCTTCTTTTAGCTTTGAATGTTTCTTTAAGTTTGGGTGCTCTTTCTGCTTAAGGGCATTCCTTCCGAGCTTATGCATTTTCACTAGCTTTGTCTAATTATTTATTTGCCAAAAGTAGTTTGTTTCTTTTTGCTACTTTTTAAAAGTAATCATTATTAGGTTTTTTTATTTAGAAAAAATATTTTGAAACATTTTATAGTCCTCATAATCCCATAACCCAAATTCCATATGTTCTTGTTGAGATGCAAAAAAAATGTGCTTTGATAGGCAAATTAAGGTATAGAATTTCTTTTCCATCCTCTGAAAGCAAAACATTTATTAGTTCTTACATATTGTACTAGAAGAAAAAAGTTTTCTATATTTAATCTTTTATTATGTAAACAAAAAATATTGTATTCTATGTACTCTGATCTATAGCTCAGGGTTTCCCCCCTCCCTACTTAATATGTTAAAGAGATCTTTCTAAATATTTACTTTTGAGTAGATATTTTTGATGACTATTCAGAGAAATTTAAACATGAGAAGGATTTAGGTCCTGTTCTGTAAGAGTTAAAGAATAAATTTTGGTTATAATTCTAGTTAATATTTAAAGATATGTATAATATTCTTTTTATGTTATGTATTAGATGGGTCCCTGGTTACAGATGACTGAGACCAAATTAAGGTAGAAAAAAAAAAAAACTGTTTTAAGAACAGAAGGGAATCCCGTGAAAGTAGTGTTAAGGATCAAAGTACTTTGGAAACTTATTTTTTGTTTCTGCTTCTCTTTACTTATCTACTCTATTTTCTCTGAGTAGAATGATTTTCTCAGATCCCCAGATCATGTGGTAGAAAACATGGCTGCTCATAGTTTCCAAGTTTATAACTCTTTTTCTAATAGTCCATCTTAACATGAGATATTGAATTTTTTTTATTTCTAATTTCAAATTTCTGAGAAAAAACAATTTTTTCCCATCTTCCAGTGCCCACTGTTGAACCAATCAGTTATTGCCATGGGGACTGAATAATCCTA
The DNA here is from genome assembly GCA_028627145.1 of Eidolon dupreanum. Taxonomy (NCBI): domain Eukaryota; kingdom Metazoa; phylum Chordata; class Mammalia; order Chiroptera; family Pteropodidae; genus Eidolon; species Eidolon dupreanum. Next base: position 59,295,811 of record CM053509.1, read on the forward strand.
TAAAAAACAGTTGTGGTTACCACATAGGTGATGGATGGGCATTTTGCAGAAAAGAGACACTGGACAGACAACTAAGTATATATTTATTACATTTATAGGCGGAAATTACAAGCTTCTAGGTGATTACATAGCTCACTATACAGAGTTCATGGTATTAATCTTGTACTTTTAGGGAATTTAGTAAAATCCAAAAAAAGTCTGGTTATTAATTAATTACAGAGTCTGTGGCCCTTGACAAGATTTCTTAATTTTACTTTCTTGATTATAATTTCTTTTCCTATAATTTTATCTCTTTTATAGCCTTATAGAACTTTATTTTACATAGTGTGTAATTTATTCTTTTTTTTTTAATTTTCAAACTGACATTTAACCACTTAAACTAGCTAGTGATTTGTGGTTTCCTAAACTCCAAAACAATTTAGAAGACAGTAGGTACTTGGCAGTGTCCTGGACTAAAGAGCAGGAGTCCGGTGTAAGTTTTGAATTCACTACCCACTCATCATATCACTATAATCTGTATATAGCACTACTGTAATAAACTGTTAAGTTTATCACAGGCTCATTGTAAGAAGGATCAGGTAAGATAATGTATATGAAATTACTTAATAAATTTATGTGTTTTATTCAAACAAGTTATGATTAGATGTTTGACTTTCACACAGAGAATAATGCATGGGAAAAGGAAGTCTTGCCTTCCCAACTGATCAGAGACTGCTGAAGTCCATGCGATTTTGTGGAAGAACAAAATATAGTTAAAAAGAAAAACTGATCACATTTATGATATGTATACGTGAAAAACTAGTTGAACTGTTCAAGATAACCTATATCCAAAGATAACCCATGCTGATGTTTTGATCAGAGGGTAACCCAGAGAATAAACTTGTCATTGTAATGACCCTATCTTATAATGAAGTTGATAAAAGAGATTAAGACCATTTAGTTATTTTGACATAATAACATATCTCGATACATGAATCTCGTAGTAATGATTTAAACATTAATAATATAGCACATGACAACACAAAAAATCTCAACCTCTTTCACCAAGAATTTCTAATTCTAAAATTTAATGTTTTCCTCATGTGCCATCCAGTCCTCATTCCCCCTCCCTGCCACCCAGGGAACTTTTTGGCCCTGCTTCTTATTAACTGTGTGAATTGAACAAGTCATTTAACCTTTCTGTGCCTGTTTTCTCATCTTTTAAATTGAGATTATATTAAACCTACCTCAGAGGGTTGTTGTGAAAATTAAATTATATTAATACATGTTAATGTTTAAAGAAGTATCTGGTACCTGGTAAGTGATCAATAGATGTTAATCCTTTCATGGTTTTTTTTTTCATTTAGTGACATTTTCATTATTTTGCTACTTTGTAGAAACTTCTGAAATTTTGTTAAATATAAGAAATGCTTACTTGCATTTACTTTCTGCAAATAATATTTTCTCTCTTTTTGAACTTTTTATTATTAAAAATTTTAAACGTATATAAAAGTAGCAGGAATAGTATAACTAACTGGACTACCCATCTCATAACGCATTTGGCAGCCTCTAAGATGGCCCCCAAATATCTCTGCTTCCTAGAGTCCGCCTTTTGTAATCTTTCTTGCATATGGGCTGGACCTAATGATTTACTTCTAAACAGCAGAATACAGAAAAAGTGATGGAATGTCACTCCAAGATTAGGTTACAAAAAGACTGTGTTTGTTTATCTTATGTGCTTCCTTTCCTGCTGTCTTGCTCTGTTATTCTGAGAGAAGTCAGCTGCCATGTTGTGAGCTGCCCCATGAGGCCCCCCACATGGCAAGGAACTGAGGGAGGCCTCTGGCTAACAGTCACTGAGAAATTGACACTGTCAGTTCAACAGTTCACAAGGAACTCAATTATGCCAACAACCATGTACGTAGATGTTACCTCATTGAGTCTTCAGATGAGAACACAGCCCTAGCTGATAGCATGACTGCAATTTCATGAGGGACCTTACACCAGGGGTGTCCAGCTGAGCTGTGCTTCAATTACTAAAGCAAAAAAATCTGTGAAGTAATAATCTTTTGTTGTTCTAAGCCAGTAAATTTTGCGATAATAAGTTCTAAGCCAGAAAGTTTTCTTATACAGCAGTAGATGATTAACATAATCAGCTTTAAAAATGATCACAGTATTACCACACTGTTTTATCTACATCTCCCTATTTCTTGTTCCTTGTTGGTTATTTGTTTTTTGTAACTTTATTGAGGCATAATTTGCAGCATGTTATAAAACTCACTCATTATAAGGGTACAGTACAATGAATTTAGTACATTTTAGTAAATTTAAAGTGTGGTTCACAGCTTTCAAACATTTCAACCCCAGCCATTTTCCCTATGCCATTTGCCGTCATTCCTTGCTCCCATATCTCAACCCTAGGCAACCATTAATCAATCTATTCTCTGTCTCTGTGGATTTGCCTCTTCTGAACTTTTCATATAAATGAAATCATCTAATATGTAGTCTTCTGTATCTGTTTTTTTCCACTTAGCATAATGTTTTTTTAGGTTATCTGTTTTATACATGTATCAGTAATTCATTCATTTTTATTACTGAATATTCCATCACATAGATATGTCACATATTACTTCCCATTCAACAATTAATGGAAAATTGATTTGTTTTCAGTTTTGGGCTAATATACATAATGTTGCTATTAACATTCACATGTAAGTTGTGTTTACATGTGTTTTTATTTCTCATGCATAGATACCAGGAATGGAATTGCTGGGTCATATGCTAAATTTATGCTTTACTTTTTAAGAAACTGCCAAGTTGTTTTCAAACATTATCACACCATTTTAAATTCTCACCTACAATGAGTGAGGGTTTGAGTTTCTCCATATTCTTGCCACCATTTGTTGTTATCTCTTTTTGAATATAAACATACTAGTGCGTATGTATTGAAATCTCATGGTGGTTTTAATATTCATTTCCCTAATGATTAAAGATGCTGAGCATCTTTTCATTTGATTATATACCATTTATATGTCTTATTTGGTAGAATATTTGTTGAAATCTTCTCACTTTTTAGTTTGTATTCTTATCATTCGGTTCTAATTCTTTATATATTATTTATACAAGTCTTTTATCAGATATGTGATTTGCAAATTTTTCTCTCAGCCCATGGTTTATCTTTCCATCTTCTTAATGGAGTTTTTTGAAGTGGGAAATTTTTAAATATGAAGAAGTCTAATTTGTTAGTTTTTTTTTTTTATTAATTGTGCTTCTGGTGATGTTTTTAAGCTAAGGCCATTAAGATTTTCTCCTGTGTTTTATAAGTGTTTTATAGTTTTGCTCTTACCTTCAAGTTTTTGATATAATATATATCTAAGCATTTTTTTATGTTTAGTGTGAGGTAAGGGTCCAAATTAATAATTTTGCATATGGATATCCAATTGTCTCAATTTGTCGAAAAATAATCTTTTCCTTCATTGAATTGCCGTGAAAGTTTGTTAAAAATCAGTTGACTGTAATTGTAAAGGTTTTTTTCTAGACTCTCAGTTCTGTTTCATTGACCTATATGCCTATTATTACTCCAGTACCATTATCTTGATTATTTTGGTTTATAATAAATTGAATGTTTTGTAATCAGATAGTGCTTCCTTCTTGTGTCCTGTCTGCACAGCCTCACCATCAGCCAGGAGGAATGTGTAGCTAGCTGGGGACCTCTCTGGTGTCTGCTGCATATGTCTACTGCAGAGCTCATCAGTTCTATGTTGTCCTGTTTCTGGGCCTCCCGATTAAATATCTGGCTAGTCTGAAAGTCCACTGCTTAACAGAGCCAGGACTGCAGCCTCAGGCTAACTGAACCACTGGTCCTCTCACTTCATTTGCCAGGGAGATCACAGTTGTTACTGACGGTGCTACTAGGTGTAGAGATTTTCCATGTCCCACTCCAAATCTGGTCAGCCTCCACTGTCAATAAAACTGCTAGTGTTCACAGTTTGCCCTGCTTCCCTAAGGGAGCAGCCCCAGGCAAGAATGGCACAGACTCCCAAAGTTCAGTAGCTTTTCATATATAACCACTTTTTAATGTGGTATTTGTGGTAATAAATTTTAAGCCAGTAAGTTTTTCTTATACAACAGTAGATGATTAACATAATCAGCTTTAAAAATTATATATATTACCTTTGGTCAATTTTCAAATCCCTAAGATAGTTGTCTTTGACATTTTATTCAAGTTTGTTATTGCTTTTGGGGGGACAGGATTTACTTCCATACTGGAAGTCCTGCCTTAACTTCTTTTTTGAACTTCTTATTATTTACTATTTCTTAAATTTTGTTTAAACATTTAAAAAGAAGGTAAAATAATATAAAATCCCCACATACCTTTTAAACAGCTTCAAGAACAATTATACCATAACACACCTTGTTTCATTTAAAAACAGACATTTATATAATTTATAAGTATTTCAGCACCTATCTCTAAGAGGTAAGGTTTTCTTTTTAAATATAATGACAATACCATAAACACACATTACAGCAATTCACAATAATTTCTTAATTTGTTATATATTCGGTCAGTGTATGTAACATTTACAAAATTTCTAGCTATTTTGTAAATGTCTTACATTTTTTGTTTGTTTTGTTTTTATAGTTGTTTATCTAAAGCAAAATCCAAATGAATTTTATATGTTGTAATTGATCGATATGTCTTTTTTTTAAGTCTCTTGTAATGTTTATGTTCTCTCTCTTTTAACTTTGTAGAATAAACTAGGTCACTTGTCTACAGTTTCCCACAGACTGACAAAATTCCTTCATTGTATTACAATATGTTTCTTTATGGTATTAATTATTCTATCATTTCTGCTTCACTTAATAATTGGAATATTCTATAAAGAGAGACTTCCTTTTACCTATTATCTTGTTACCCAGTGATACATTTCATATAGGAAAAACAGGACAAATTTTTAATCCTTAACTCATTTGAAAATATTTTCTTAAAGATAATGCCCAATCTTAAATATATGGTACTTTAAATTATCTTGTTATATTATTTTAATGAAATTCTTAAGTTAGATATTAGCATGCATTATGTAAAATATGATAGAGCTTCTTTTAAATATTAAACTACTATAGGTTTTCCAGACATCCTGTGTAAAATCCCACAAATATATTTACTATTTATGTGGCTGGATTGGATAGAAGCCTGTATAACCTTTAGATTTAATTGTTGTGGTTGTTTGTCGGCACCTCATTTTTGCTGAATTTTAGTTTATTAAATCTTGAGAAGCTTCTTTATGCCAAATTCAGTTTTAAATATAAGTCATCATCAGGTCTCTGATGGAGATCGTCCTTATATAGGATTTACTGAAAGAATCGTGTAGGCAAATGTTCTATAAATAGTTGAGCTTTTAAAGTGAGAAACCACAAAATACATATATATTTGGCTGCAAATAATCATCTATCTGATATTAGACTTTTTAGCTAATGTTGTTATGAAGTCTTCTTGTTGGCTTGAACCCACTCCAGGAGCAAAATTTGATTATTATTATAAAATTATCAAATTATTCAAGATTAACTTTTTTCATTAACCAATGTCACCATAAAATTTTTTAAATAAATAAATAAATAAATAAATAAATAAATAAAAGATTAACTTTTGTTTTCTTCAAAGTTTAATATCATTTACAAAAATTGTTGCATACCAAAATAAATTTCGTTATTCAGCATAATTTTTTAAAATAGTAACATTTTCACTATTCAGGGAAATACATTTTAAAATATAGTCAGTTGCATTTACAATCCAATAATAAATACATTATTTTAATAAGTAGCATTATTCTTATTTGCCTTTTAGTTACTTTTAGAGGAAGGACCTAGTATTGTAATTATAGAGTCTCAACTAAAGCAGTAATTTTCCTTTCAATTAGAATTTTAATACTTATTATCATTGTACTTTTTATTTAAACAAACTGTTAACACTCTTGCATAGATTTGAAGTTGTGCATCACTCAGAGGGACAGTGTTGTGACCATTATTGTAAGACATGCAGAGATCAAAGGGAGCGTGCATTAAGGAACCCTGTGGTATGAGGTGGGGACTGAGGGAGGGAGAGAGAGGAGGGGGGAGAGGAAGAGGAGAGAGGAGAGAGGAAGGGGGAAAGAGAGAGAAGAGAAACCAGAAAGCCCTCAGAATTGCTAGAAGCAGCTAAATTAAGTCACCTCTTGGTGATCAGTTTGAACTTTATCTTGTAACCTTAAGATAATTTTTCAGCTGCTCTTTGTTGAACTCTGAAACATGTAGAAGTCTTGGAGAAGTGTTAACCTCAGAGTTAGCACTGCATTTTAACGAGTGTTAGTCCTTGATGGACTCCCATTTTCAAAGCATTTCGTGAAAGATCTACATTGCTGCTTGTAGCACTTAGGGAAGTAAAACTTGATCTGAGCTTCAAATAATTCTTGAATAAAGCAGTGACTTCAGAGAGTCTATATTAAGCTTTTCACTATATTGAGAATAAAATTTTAAGATACAATGATCTTAAATCCTTATGTGAGTAGTAAGTTTGAAATTCTTTTGGAAACTAATTAGTGTGGGTCTCTGATGTCTAGCAGCTTGTTTTTGTGTAGATTGGCCCAAGTGTCCTTCTGTCACAATTGTACTTATTGAAAAGTTGCAATTGATAGAGAGCAATGAGAATCTTGTCTCAATTGAATACATTATCTGATCATAGTAGAAGAGAAGAATAAAGATAGTAGGGTATTAATTTGAAATTTTCTTTATCAGAGGGTTTGGGACTCCTGTTTCTTCTTTATAAATAGATTTTTCATTACTACTGACCATTATGTCTTTCAAAGATAATTTTCTGTTCTTTTCAGATTTAGTTTATTTCTTATAGTTGTTCCTGATACATCAGTTTATAAGCTAACCTTCTTCTGTAGTTAAAGCAATCTTAATCAGGCATCTGAGAATGCTTTGAAAATCATAATATGCTCTGAAAGTTTAAGAGTTTACCAACCTCTCTATCTAATTATGGTAGGAACTTTTAAATCCTCTTATTAAAATAATCGGGCCCCTGATAATATATATTATTTTAATTGGTAATATTACAAATGGCTGTTGGTACTCATTGTTATAGTTTAAAAATGATCTGCTTTCTTACTTAGTTTAAGATCTTGCTATAGTTTTAGACTACCCCAGACTTTTTAAAAATTGCTGAAATTGCATCATATTAGGTACTAGGTAAAACTATGAACAAATGATCTCGAATTCATATTAACTTTCCCTTAACAAACCATTAAATATTTGGTTTATTTGGTATAATTTTCTAAATATCTTAGAAGCAGTATTGTAATAATTTTTTTTTCAATATAATCTGAGTATCTAGTTTTATGGATACCACTTCCCTAATCCACTGTATATTTTTACTACCTTTATGTAGGTTTGTTTATATATGTGTGTGTACATGTGTGTGTTTTTATGAGTATATGAATAAAATATCCCTAGACTTTTCTCTAAATAACATATTTTTCTTTAAAATTTTAGGGTAATTTGAATGTTTACTATACCATTTCTTTCCAGACAGACATTGTTACAGCGGTAAGCAGTTCTGTTTAGTTATAGGCTTATCAGTAACCTTTACACATAATGTGATATTGTCTGAATGTCTTATTTTGTTCAGCTTTCCCTGGCACTGATGAAGCCTAAGGCTGCTGTTTCTTTGAGTTACTGATAATTTTTTATCTGATTAACTGACACATTTAGTTGAAATCAGACACAGCCCTTAGGCTGGGCATGGATTTAATTTAAAAAGTATCAAAGGTTTGCTCTGTGTGCTATTTAATCATCATGTTTATCAGGCAAAGAAAAATTACCGGAAGGACCATAGGGAGAGGGTTATCTTAAGGAGCAGTAGCTTGGGAAATTGATAATAGCTACAAGGTAATTTACTGCTAACTTTTACATTCATTAATATAACATTTCCCGCTAATAATTACAGTGCATGTAATATACTAATTAAATTGAAAGCATTATCACTAATTTTCTTTTTGCTGAACCCTAAGATGGCTTGATAAGAAGTGAGAATGTGAAATTGAAGAAAACTCATGTAGTCACACCAATTTAAACAATTGGTTAGTTGGCTGGTTAAAACATTTTGGAGATAGAAAATGAAACTACTATGCATGTTCAGAAAAACTCATTTTAGGCTTTGACAAGGAAATGAAATTTCTAAATGAATGAAATCACTAGGTACTGTAAGTTTGTAAAATATTACACTGCTTTGACCTGTAAAAGTAATATGTCTACCAGGAGCCAATGCATCACTACCATCCATGTGTTATGATGGCACCACTCTAATGAATGAATATGCTGGATTGATGGAGTACACTGATGCTGGGGGCCTTTGCAGTACCTTTGTTTGTTATATATCTCTTAACACTTCATAATATGATTCATTATTTCCTTTGGAAAAATATTTCATGCTATGTAACAAAGCACAGTAACTCCATGTTAATATTTAAGAGAAAACCTACCCCTAAAGATCCCTTAACAAAACAAACAAAAAATCTTTAAAAAGATTTATTTAAACTTTTATGTAATTCAGGCAATAAATGTTATACTTTGATATATAGTTATTGTATAATTGTATATTTTAATCTAGCAGTAAGCCTCTAGGGTTTTTTCCCACTTTCATTAATGATATGCATAGGGTATAATAAAAACTAAAATAATATAATCATTTCAGCTTATATGAAAAATAAAACCTATAATTAAGAAGTCTTATGTTTGTAGTTATAATAAAGTATTATGCTACCTCTAAATGTCTTTTGTCACAATTCACAATGTATTTGTTTTTATTTTGTTTGGTTTGGTTAGGTTTTTGAAAGTCTCATGTTGTGTTCATTCTTAGAACAGAGTTTAGTCATTTCCATGGAAAGAAAATATTATAAAAGTTGAAAAGCTTTAATAAATGGAAATCTGAATAGTCTTTTACAACCTATATTTCACAGAATATATTTCTTAACACTTAGTGTTCTGTAACTCTTCTATAGTGAATGTTCTAAAGACTAAGTAAATGCACTGGGATTTCTCTATAATACGTATTGTTACTGGTAAGTGTAATTTGATCTAAAGTCAGTCTCTCTTGTACCTGATTAATCACGGGACCTTGTTTTAAATGAATTTCACCTCTAAGAATACCATAGAACAGATCTTGAAGACTTTGTAATTGCAAAGTTTTAGTGTAATTTATTTTTTCTTACGTACATTGAATACAGTATAGTAGCAATCAACTAAAATCATCAAGTAGAAAAGCGGAATCTTTGTGCTTATGTGCAGACTTTTAGAAAAATTAAAAATTTTAGATTGTGTTTAAATGGTAGTATTCTAATTTTCTGTTATTTAAAAATTAAAGATCATTTCTAGCATCATTTATACTAATTTCTTTGATAACTTGCTTTAGAAAGAGTGTTTCCTTTATTTTACTTAACCCATCAGGACCAGATCACCATGTACCTTCTCAGATCATCTGTTATTGCATCATCCTTACTTCAGACATGACCATATTTGTTAGTCTGAACAGCTCAGTATTAGAATAATAGACATGCGAAGTAGTCTAAACCTCTTATTTACCAAGAAGGAAACTGAGATCCAGAGAAATTAGAAATCTTGGCTAAAAGACTCATAGTGATTATCAGGAATAGATATACTGTTAAGATACTATTTCTATCATGGGAACTCAATCATTTAGGAATATTTATTACTTTTATAAGTCATCTGATCGTTTTTATAATTTAAAATGGCTATATATTTTAATGCTTTTAAAAAATTAATAGGCCTTCTCTTGTCCCAAATCTTTTCATTTCTTCTGTACTCTTTATAGCCACTTAATAGCTACGTTTTCTTGTTTAATAAAAATTTCGTTTGTTATTTTTATTCACTGTTTTGTATTTTCATTCTCAATTCATATCTCTTTTTTTTCCAGGTACATGTAAGCTTCTCGAGGGCAGAGACTATGGGTTATATCACTTTTTCATGTTCTTCCCATTTTTTTCCTTTTGGTTTGTTATTACGATTATCATTATTTTTGCTCTGCTACTTTTACCCCTTTCTTCACTCTCTTTTTCATCCAGCCTCTTTTACATTGATTTCAGATTTCTCTGTTGCTTTATATATAGCAATTAGTGATATTAAAATGTAAACATAATACAACTGGCAAGATACAAAATGCTTCAAAGCAACATTAAAATGCTCTGTTTTTTAGCAACTGCATCAGAAAAGTTTTCCTTTCTGTAACTGACCACTGAATATCAATGACTCAGCCTAAGAAATACATAATTCATTTTAATTAATGTGTCCCCAATAGCAATGCTGTCTCTTTAACTGTGGTTTTTTTCTTAGTCAGTGCTTGATCTGGAAAGACCTCAGCAAGTTTGGAATGCTAGCTCCAATTAGGTTCTCCAGTTTTATGGTTTCTGAAGGTCTTCAGCTTTAGAGAGAGTTCAGAGAAACTAAATAAACATTGATATCTGTAGCTTATGAAGCCATTACTGATCAGGTTTATTTCTAGAGCTGCCCAAAAGCTGATATAAGACCTTGAAATGAGGAAATCGCACCAGCAATCCCTTGGATGTATGCACAGTTTAATGTATGGAAAGAAGACCAAAAAAAGACCATCTCCATGTTTTGTTTAACTCTCACTCTTCATCCTCTCTTCTATACAATGTTTAATCTCAGCAACTGAAACCAAGATAACTGTGAATTTAGTGTCTGCTGGTGCAGTGCTTCATTGTCCAGATACAGGGGTAAAGCCAGAAGTAAATATAAAATCAAGAATGGTAGTAGCTGTTTAAGCTTTTTTTCAATTCTCCCAAGTGTCATAGTTTGCAGGTATCATGAAGAGCAGTATTCTTACTACTCTCTTCATAGGACTGGGCCTTTATGTCACAACTTTTGATATCAAAGATTTTCTGAATGAAGGCATTTCATACATTTACTGCTTTCAGTATGATTATGGAGCTGATGTTCATTAATTATATAATGCTGGCTTATTGATGACAAATAATAAACGTTAAAAAATTATTTAATTCTGTATATTTATATAGTATCCAGTATGGTGTGAAAGGAACACTATTTGGTGGTAGGCATTCTTTTTTCCACAGGAAAGCTAAAATGAATAACTAAAAGGCGATCTTTGCAGGAAAAAATGGCAAGTAGATCTGTGTTTTGACTTAATTACCCTGACCATGTGCAGCCATCAGCAGATTAACCTTAAAAGAATTGTGAAAAGTATAGTCTCTGCCTTGAAACTTTGATGGTTATAGCTCTGGGTTTGTTTTTGTTTTGTTTTATTTTGTTTTGTTGAGTTTATCAAGAGCAAAGAAGAGCTAAGAATATAACTGGTCCTCAGAATTTGTTTCTCCTTTCTGCAGTTCCATATGTTTATGTGGCAACATTTTGCTCGAGTTTTAAACCTAGTGACTATAGTTGTTAACAGCACTTCAGGCAATAAGATGTAGATCAGGGCTAATTGCAATTTTCCCCTTGAATTATTCTCTCTTAGAGAGGGGAAAAGATTAACTTAGTTTATAAATCAGTTTCTTGCCAAATTTGCCAAGGGCAAAAATTTAGAGAATTTTGCTGTTAATGCTGCTGTTAATTTTATTTATTTATTGACTAGGCAATGCATTCACCAGGTTCAGAATGTAAAATGTTCAAAATGTCCATGGGGACCCCCAATTTGTAGCCAAAGTTGGACAGAAGTTGGGGTATCCTGCAGACCTACTACTTGTCATCGGCAGTCTTGTGAAACTGAGCCATTAACCTGTGGAATCTGATGCTATGTTCAGGTAGATAGTGTCAGAATTAAATTAAATTGTAGGACACCCAGATGGTGTTATATTTTTTTGGTGTAGTTAAGTGTTGTTTTCCCTGTTCTTTTCTGTTTTCTCTTGTTTTCCTTTTTCTTTTTTCTTTTTTTAGTTTTCTTAAATTATTACATACTGTTAAGATCACTGTACTGGTCTTGGGCCTCTTTACCTTCGTATGCATTTCTTGTCCCTTTCAGGCACTGGTTGATATCCCACAGGGGCTTAGTGGACTTAGATTCCCTCACTTCCATTAGCTAGCTTTCCCTTGGATTTGGTCAGTGGGAGCCCCTAGGGAGACTAAAGGTCAGAAAGAAGGGAGAAACAGTGGTTCTTTGCTTTTTCCCTGTCTGAGTGGGGTCTCTGCTGTGGCTGGCTCACTTCTTGGCTTCAGCTCCTACTGGACAGGTCCACTGAGGTTTCAGCTTCTGCCAGGGTACTTAGTTCCTGGATTCTTTTGTCCCTGCATACTAGGGGTAGTAACTGCATTCTGCTATTGTTGGTCCCCAGGATACCTCTCTGTACTCTATTTGACTTCTCAGTTCTATCACCATGTAATTAATTCTCCATACTTTAAATTCTTCTTAGAGTGGTTTCTGTTTTTCTGGTTGGATTTTGACCAATATAGTCATTGGAGTCCTAATTTTATAAAATTATAAATATAATCTTAATATCACTAAATAAATAATAAGTAGACTTCTCTTTACATTTATTATTATAGGATCCATATAAATGACTGAATTCTCATGCATTTTTTTATGATTGACTATAAGATACTATACTGGGTGCTATGTGGATGCTTACAGAATCTAATAGAACTTTATATATATATGTTACATATATTAAATAACATGTAAAATACTTCAAGAAGTGTACAGAGTAAGAGGTATAAAGGGTTTAAAAGGAGAGAAAGATCACTTCTGATCAGAGGGATCAGGTATGACTGCATGGATTGTAAAGAATGAGTAGGATTGCACTTAGTGAATATTGGGACCAGAGGATGGGTAGAAAATTGCAAATGAAAAAAAGAGTAAGAACAAAGGTATGGAGATGGTAATTAGTGTATTAATCCTAAATAGTAGATAGTATGTAAATTATTTATAAAAATATATGTAGATTAGAGAGATGAATTTATTTGCCAGATGGAGAAGTATGAAAGGATTGACTTTAGGAAGATAAATTTGTTAGTTGGATTAATTGGAGGGAGAAGAAATTAGAGGTAGAGAGAGCAGTAGTGACTCCACTGATATTATTCTAGGAAGAGCTAGGAGAATCTGCAGTGGGAGTACTATAAGTGAAATGCCTAATTTGCCATACTAGATATGGGGAGTCTTTGTATCTCAACATGTATCTGGCTCTAGGTGAGCACCTGCAGAAAGTGGAAAGACTAATGTCACTTGTAAGTTTTGAGACTGGGTGATGTTAGTGATAAAAATAGAGAAATTAGGAAATAAAGGAAGTTAGTGAAGAATAAGTACCATTTTATTACCCTTTATGATTATTTGAGCACCATATGTTATCCTAGTTGCCTCATAGAACCTTATGAACTTAATATTATCATTTGTATTTTGTGAAGAAACTGTGCTTTCTTCATGAGAATCAAGAGATTTGTACAAGATTGTTATTGAGAATGTTGTAAAGCTGAGCATTTTAGGTCTTTTCTTTATTTTTTTTTTTTTTGTTGTTTTAATATTTAAATTAAATATTTTCTCTCATGGCTGTATCATTCTTGACTGGATAATGTGTCTGTATGTTAGTAGAGGTAAAACTGAACTGGAAGATGGCATATCAGATTCTTTCCATAGTGGGCCACCAACATATTTTATGAACTTATAGTACTAAACATGGTATATTCCCTACTGGTCCTACATCCCCTTCTAGCAAGTGCACCATCTCTCTTTACAACAGATCTTTTTGGAATATTTATTTATGTTTATTTTCTTTCTTATTGCCCGTTCTCTTATCTTGTTTCAGTTTGGTTCCTATCAACACAAATTTATTAAAACTTCTCTTGTTAAGGTCCGTTACAACCAAATGCATTGACATTTTTCACTCTTTTTTTACCCTCAATCTTTCCTTTCCTTAACCTCTTTGTGAAAGTTAGCACTATAGACTTTCCTTCTTTTTCAAGTCCTCTTTGAAAATAAATAATAAAATAAAACCTCTTTGACTTTGGCTTCTATGTTTTCTCTCCCTCCTAGTTTTCTGTTTGTTTCTTTGTCCTTAGTTTTCTTTCAAGATCTTTCTTTCTCTGCCCACTTTATAAAAGTAACGGTTCCTCATAGCTTTAGTCTTTACTTTTTCTCTCAGTCTACACTTCTTTGTTGTTTGATCTCATTTCTTATGATGGCTTCAGCTACGACTCATGTACGTATTTATATCACCCAGTTATACCTTTTTTTTTTTTTATCTCCATACCCAACTCTCTACTCAACAGCTCTTATTGAATACCCAACGACACATAAGGCTCCATGTCCAAAATAGTACTCACCATATTCCTCCTCAAACTTGTGTATTTCTTGTAAAATCAGTGCCATTTCTCTCTATCAAGTGACTGAGCCAAAAACTTAAGAGCATTCTGGATTCCTGTCTCAGCCACATGCCACCAAAATCTGTTGATTGTTTCTTATATCACATGTATTCTTGTCATTGTCATAATTACTGCTTTAGTTTGGGCCCTCATCATTTCTTACTTAGATTTCTTCAGGGTTCCCTAAGTAGTTGTTCTACTTCTAACTTTATACTTTCTGCTCAGTAATTCTATTTAATCTTTTAAAAATGTAAGTCCAGTTGCTCAACAATGTTAATGTATTTAACATTCCATGTTTTTTGATTGGAAGAATTAATGTCAAAATGTCCATACTAGCCAAAGCGATTTACATATTCAGTACAAGTCTATCAAAATTCCAGTGGTAATTTTCATAGAAATAGAAACAAAAAATTTTAAAATATATGTGGAAATGCAAAAGACTCCAAAGAGCTAAAGCAGTCTTGAGAAAGACGAACAAAGTTGGAGGTGTCATACTTCTTGATTTCAAACTATATGACAAAGCTATAGTAATCAAACAGTATAGTAATCAAAACAGCATGGTAAAAGTAGACACATAGATCAATAGAACAGAATAGAGAGCCTAGAAATGAAACCATGCACATGTGGTAAATTAATTTTTGACAAAAGACCAAGAATAGACAATGGGGAAAGTATAATATCTTCAATAAATCATGTTGGGAAAACTAGCCACATGCAAAAGAATGAAACTGGACTTCCAGCTTACATCATACAGAAAAATCAACTCAAAATGGGTTAAAGACTTTAATGTAAGATATGAAACCATAAAATTCCTAGAAGAAAATGTAGGAGGTAAACTCCTTGATATTGGTCTTGGCAGTGATATTTTGGATTTGGCACCAAAAGCAAAGACAATGAAAGCAAAAATGAGTAAGTGAGACTATATCAAACTAAAAAGCTTCAATACAGCCTTGGGAACCATCGACAAATGAAAAAGAATCCTATGAAATGGGAGAAAATATTTGCAAACCACATATATTGTAAGGGATTAACATTGAAAATATAAAAGGAACTCATACAATTCAATAGCAAAATAAAATAACCCAATTAAAAAATGGCCAAAGGACTTGTGTAGGCATTTTTTCAAAGACATACAGATGGCCAACAGATACATGAAAAGGTGCTCAATATCACTAATTATCAGGGAAATGCAAATCAAAAACCACAATGAGATATCACTTAACACCTGTTAGGATGTCTGTTATCAAAAAGTCAAGAGATAATAAATGTTAATGAGTATTTAGAAAAAAGGGAAACCTTGCACATTGTTGGAATGTAAACTGGTACAGCCACTATGGAAAACAGTATGAAGGTTCCTCAAGAAATTAAAAATAGAACTACCATATGATCCAGCAATCCCATTTCTGGGTATTTATCCAAAAGAAGCGAAATGATCATCTCGAAAATATATCTGTACTCTCATGTACATTACAGCATTATTCACAAAATACAGTAATAACCTCAGTGTCCATTGACAGATGAATAAAGAAAATGTGCTGTGTATATCTATACAATGGAATATTATTCAGCTTTAAAAAAGGAAATTCTGTGATTTGCAACAACATTAGTGAACTTGGAAGGCATTATGCTAAGTGAATTAAGCAAGACAGACAAAAATAAATACTACATGGTATCACTTATATGTGAAATCTTTTAAAAAATTTGAAAAGCTGAACTCAAAGAAACAGAATATAAAAGTAGTTTGTTAAGTGCTGTGGGATGTAAGATAGGGAGAGGTTGGTAAAGTGGTACAAACTTTGTTATAAGATGAATGAGGTCTGAAGATCTAATGTATGATATGGTGTTGATTATACTGTATTTTAGTATTGAAATTTGCTTTGGGAGTAGAATTTAAATGTTCTCATAAAAATAAGATAAATATGTGAGGTGATGGATGTGTTAACTTGATAGTGAGGACCCTTTTACAATGTATATGTGTATCAAATCATATTGCATGTTTTAAATATTTTACAATTTTATCAATTATATCTCAATGTAACTGGAATAATTTTAAAATGTATTTAAAATGTATTAAGATTCCTTTTATATAAATTGCATTTTAAAAGTTATCTCAAGCTAATCAAAATAAGTTTCCATAGGAGCTTAGGAAATGAGTTTACAAAGCAGCTTCTAAACAGATTAAACACTTGCCACCAAACTGGTTTGCTTAGAAATAAATACTTCTTGATTGTTGCTTTATTCTCCCAAAAAGGATTAACAATTTAATCCTTCATTTATTTCTGTTGTTGTTATTAAAGAGTTTTATAGAAGTCCTCAAACTATCACCTTATCTTTTTAGCAAGAAGAACATTCTTGGGAAACTCAGGGTAAAAAGCAATGGTCATTCTAGATTTCTGTTCAGTTTCACATATAGGTTGAATTTGTTCTAGGGTGACCAGCAAACTCAGTTTCTCCATTGAGTTTGGGACACAGTATGTGAGAAACAAGTGATTTATTCAAAACTGGGGTGTCTTACTGTGGCAACTAAGATGGAGACTCAAAAGTAAAATAATATATTGTTTTAAATGGAAATAAGAAACAAATGATTTTGATTTTCTGCAGTTTCTTTGTCGTTTAATTTTCAGCCTTAACAGCTTTTTTCCCATTTAACTTTGAGAGCTCACAAAGAGAGACAATAATGCTACAATAAGTGACCTAATACTCTATCATGAGCTCACTGTTTAACAGAAGAACTAGAGATGGTGATCATTTTCCATTTTAAAGTGTTTTATATTGATTATGCTAAGAAAAACAAAAGCTTAAGTCCCTCTTAGTTTTAATCAGAAGCCTGAATATATCACTTGGAAATTCTGTCACTTTCAGTGTTCTTTCTTATAAAACAGTATTCATTTCTTATTTTTATTAACCTGGACTTGTGTAACTCTACTAAGGTGAAAAATACCTTCCAACTTCATCAATTTTGTTGCAGATGGCAGGATTTCCTCCTTTTTTAAAAAGGAAAAAGCATCTAGTGCTTTACTGGCCATGTACATTTCTCATTTAGTTATCCAGGCCCTACAACATGGTTGGCATTCACAAATGTTTCTTACTTAATAATGTCATGTTGCCAGAAGTCCAAATATCGCCACTCAGAGCTACAATGCAAGTATGCTTCTTTAATGAATGGCTCATATTAAAAATGTTAGAATACCTTTCAGATGAAAAACACTTTAAATTCAGCAGACCATTTTTTTTTCTCAACAGGCAAGAACTCATTAACAGAATAATACTGGTAACTGAGACATTTTTCAAAGAAAATAATATCCTTGATAAATGTAAGCTGCATATCTTCTTATCTTTAGAATATAAGTAGGCTTAGATTTCATTTGTATAAGAGGACAGCTTGTTTTCAATTTATCTTATTGGCTTCGTGAACCAACTTCTCAATATGGAGACAAATGAATGTTGAGTGAACAAATCTAATTTGGGTCTAGATTTCTACCTTTAAACCCTCCTTCTGAACTTGTAATTATCACTATTAACCATATGGCTGACTGCCTTCATCATCCGAATCTGTGTATTGGAAGCCTTTTAGCTGTGATATGGTAGAGCTCTAAGGTTTTTGGCCTGAACAGTAATATATGTGTAGTGCCAATTCCTAAGGTGAGCCAGATGGAAGGATCCCTGAGTAGGGTCTGTATATGTGCCTACGTCAAGGGTTTTGCTTTGAAACTTTGAGATACTTAGTAGACACCCAGATGGACACAAGAGCAGACATTTGGATTATGTATCTCAGGGAGAAGCAGGAATTATTAAGTTATAGATAAATATTTTGAACCATGCAACCAGATGAAACTGCTAGGGAATGAATGTCGCTAGAGAAAGGAAGAGAGGCGAGGACTGAGCTCTGGGCACTTTAACTTTTGATTAAAACAGAAGTCATGAAGTGGAGAAGGACTCAATAAGGGAAAATAAGGAATAGCCATTGAGGTAGGAGGAAGAAATAACAAAAGGTAAGGACAGAGAACTGACCATTGAATTTAGCAAACTTAGTGCTCACTAGTTGACATAAGAGAGGTTTTGGTAGACTGACAGGAGCCCAAGGTTTCCTGGAGTGGGTTTAAAAGAAAGTGAGTGATGAGGAAACTTTTTTGGAAAGTTTTACTTCAATAGAGAGAAATAGTGGTACCTGGAAGAGGACATGAGTTTTCAGCGTTTATTACAGAGTATTACATGATGAAGAACATGATGGTGCAGAAAAAAATGGTTTAGTCCTTAAGCTGTTCAGATGGATTGGGATCACGAGCAAAGAGACTTAAGCAGGGTCAGTTTACCTATTTTCATACGAGGAGGCAAAACCTATGAATATAGATGTTGATTGGTTGATAGAGTGGATGATCCTTGGTGAAATCTTTCAGGCTTTCATTTTCTTTTCTATATATTTAGAATGGTTTTTCCAAAAGCAGGAAAATTCACCCATGTATTCTGATGGTTATGCTTTTA
The DNA here is from genome assembly GCA_028627145.1 of Eidolon dupreanum. Lineage (NCBI taxonomy): Eukaryota > Metazoa > Chordata > Mammalia > Chiroptera > Pteropodidae > Eidolon > Eidolon dupreanum. The sequence goes on from CM053509.1 coordinate 59,314,654, forward strand.
TTTGTTTTGTATTTAAATCTGAGGGCTAAAGATATAAATTTCTAACATTCTAAGTAGTTAGCAAATTGTTCAATGTCATTTTTTTATAGAGAGAATCCTTTCCCACCAATTTTCACTGCCAACTTTATTGTATACTATATATGCACACTTAGGTCTTCTGTGTACATTCTGTTCTGTTTCATTGATTTGACTATTTCTGGGTCAGCTCACACTGTTTTAATTATAGTATCTTCAGAATATGTCTGAATACCTGTTAGAGCATGTCTATTTCTTATCTTTTCAAGTTGGGAGATATTAATGAACTTTTTAGAATTTTCTGTATTTAAATGTTACAAATCTACACTGGGCTCTTAAGGCAGAGGATTATGGTTTGACTCTCAGCATTTCTTTCCGTTTGTTGCAAACTGTATTGTGTTTTGGCAACTGCTCTTTATAATTTATAGTATAGGCTCTTCCCTAAATCATTGTAGGTGAAAATTTATTCTTTCTTTTTCTCCTCCTCATTCACTTGGTTTATAAAAAGGAAGAATTCTGGACATAGATATCTATATTTCCTAGAGTTAGTTTTTGTGTCTCTCAGTCTAGGGAAAGATAGGTAATTTTCATGGCTATTCTCAAGTTTCTAGGCCTGAAAACTCCTTTCACTCCCTCACCTCTTCTCCAGAAATATATTAACTAAAGTATGGTTTATGTTTATTTTTCTATTGTAACCTAACTCAGAATTCAAAAGTGTTTTAACAACCAGGATATTCAGATGCTGGAATCTTATAGGAGAAATGTAGCTTTCCTTCTATGTAGAACTGAATAATTTATTCAAGAATATTATCCTTTTCCTTTTTAATGTAAATTTTTAGAAATTTTCTGTTACATATTCTTGGTTAAAAAAATCAAGGAAAACTAGGATATATAAAGTAAAAAATGGAAGTTCCTTCTATTCTCATTCTTCACTTAATCCTGCTTTCTAGGGTAAGTTATCACTATTAGCAGTGTACCATGTATTCTTCCAGAAAGAAGGTTTGATCATTCTCTGATTAAAAACAAACAAACAAAAAAGCTTATCACAACTAAATTTTTTTATTTTCTTTAAAAAGTGAACGGCTAGGTTTTATTTATACATGTATAGCATTGACATTACCAGTTTTGAATGATCTGCTGTTTTCTACATAGTGCATCCCAACCTCAGTGGAGAAACTCATAGATTGCTAAGTAATGTGATTACTTTCACATTAACAATTAAAAATGTATTCTGATATATAGGAGGGGAGGGAGACGGAAAGTAGGTAAAGGGGATCAAATATATGGTAGCTGAAGGAAATTGGACTTTGGGTGTTAAACACAATGGAACATACAGATGTCAAATGATAATGTACATCTGAAAATTATATAATTGTATTTACCAATATTACCCTGATAAACTTAATTTTAAAATAAATAAATAAAAATAAAATAAAAATGTATTCTGAGAAGCAAGGTCGACCATCTGTATTCAGCCCTTCGATTTTTAAACAGTGTGTGGATATATTGGCTCTTTTTGAATAAATCCTTAGTATAACTGTCATTTTATATACATCTACATCTAGATGTAGAAGTAGTGCTAATAATAAAGCCATGTTTGTAGCAGTTTGTTAGTATGTGTCTGGTTTTGCAAGTGTCTTCACTAGTGTTAGGATTAGCCTTGTAGGTCAGATAGCTGCCTGAACTAGCTTCTCAGCAGTCTTGCAGGTGGGTTTCACATTGACAAAGATTCGGGGGAAAGTGATAAGCAACAAATGGGCCCCTGTGTACTTGGCTAATCTGTTCATAACTGACTTCGTAGAAGTCTCAGCATTCCTTAATTTACAAAACAAAAAGAAAATAATGAAAATCTACCTTACAGCATTGTTGAGAGCAGTAACAAATATAAACATTTAATGACATTATGCACTGCTGTTTCTAATACTCAGTGATGCTATTGCTGACTTTATTATTTCCTGAGTTGAATTTATACATCCATCATTGATAGTGATAATGGCTTAAGTCGAACAGTTTCCTCTTGTGTCTGGAGAGCCCCTGTGGCTTAGCAACGTGCCAGACTATTTAGGGTCCAATCTTCATCTCTAACTTCTCTATTACTGACATTACTTTTTTTTCCCTCTACCTTTGGTCTTAACTATTTGATTACCTTTTGGCCATCTTGATCACAAGAATGTAATTTAATGTGTTCAACTCTCCAAATTCTATTAATTGTGTTGAATTTAGCAATAGATATTCACTGGTTGAGTAATCATATTCATTTTACCGAGGATCTGAAACTCATTCTTTGAAGAATTTGACAATGATATATGTCAAATGTTTTGTTCTTGCTTTCATCAAACATGACTGCAACTTTTCCTTCCATGGTCATAACTAACAATATTATATACTGTATTCTTACACTAAACTAAGCTAGAGAAAAGAAAATGTTATTAAAATTGTAAGGAAGAGAAAATACATTTACGGTACTGTACACATTTATTGGAAAAAATCCACGTATAAGTGGACCCACGCAGTTCAAAGCCATGTTGTTCAAGGGTCAACTATATATTTTTTTAAGACATGTATTTCTTTTCTTAAATAGTAGTCACTTAAACTAGAATCATTGGTCTCATCCTTTGTGTTTGCTTTTTGTCTTTGTTTAAATGGTTCTTGAGTCCTACTTTTTTTTTTCCTAAAATTATTTTTAGAATTTGGCCTTTATCTCCATTCTTCAGTTCTTTTGGACTAGACACCTTCTTCGCTTTCTGTACTCTCTAGTCAATCTGTCACACTGTTACCAGACTTATCTTCTTCTAAATATGATCATATCTTCTTAAAATTGTTAGTGACCCAAAAGAAATGAAAACATATATTCATAAAGACATATAGGAAAATTCTTAGCTACTTTATTCATAAGAACCTCAAACTGGAGGAACCCCAAATATCCATCAACAAATGAAGGGATAAACAAATGTGGTATATCCATATAATGGATTAAAATGGAATGTGAAGGAAAGAACTATGGATGCCCACGAGATGTATCAATCTTAAAATCATTATACTGAATGAAAGAAGCTAGAAACAAAAGGATACATATTATGTGATGCTATTTATATAACATTTTAGAAAATGTAAACTAACTTATAATAAGATAAAGCAGATTAGTAGTTGCCTGAAGCCAGGACAGGAGGGTTGGGCTGCAAAGAGGAACAAGGTTTGTTTTAGGTGTAATTGAAACAGTTTGTATCTTGATTATCCTGGCAGTTTCACTGCTGTATACATTTGTCAAAACTCATTGAATTGTGCTCTTTAAATGCCTACAGTTTATCGTATGTAAATTATACCTTAGGAGAGTCGATCTTTTTAAAAAAAAGTCCTACAAAGAGGGGTTCTCAGTTGCTTTCAGGATGCAGGCCATGTTTCTGAATAGTCTGATCCCAACTTATTTCTGCCTTTTCCACTTCTTGGTGTGCTGTCAACTGCAGCCACCCCCACATCACTGATCATTCCTTATATGCCAAGCCCCTTATATTTTTGCTTTGGCTCATGTTCTTCACTCTGTCTGTATTGCATTATTTAGATTCTCCAGAGAAACAGAACTTACAGGATGTAGAAAGAAAATACAGATTTATTATGAGGGATTGGTTCATTTGATTATGGAAGCTATGTCCTATGATCTGCCATTTGCAAACTGAGCTGAAGGCCCCAGAAAGCTGGTGGTGTAGTTCCAGTCCAAACCCAAAGTCCTGAGAAACAGGAAAGCCAAAATCCCAGTCCAAGTCCAAAGGCCCAATAATCAGGAGTGCCAGTGTTTGAGGACAGGAAAAGATGGATGACCCAGCTCAAGCAGAGAGCAAATTTGCCCTTCTGCCTTTTTACTCTGTTCAGTCCCTCAACCAATTGGACGATGCTCATCAACTTTAATTAGGACTATCTTTCTTACTCAGTTTGCCAGTTCAAATCCTAATATTTTCCAGAAACAGCCTCACAGAAATAACATTTTCCCAGATATGTGGGCATCCTGTAGCCCAATCAAGTTGATACATAAAATTAACCATCATAGGTTCAGTAGGCTAGTGCTAAGAAGTGATAAAGAGCGGGAGGTTAACACCCAGGAATGAAGGACTGTGTCAAGTTAGGACTTTAATCCATAGTAGTAATAGTGGTGATTGTGGTGGTGGTGGTGGTAGGGGTGGGGGTCAATAGTAGTAATAGTAGAAGTAGTAACAGTAGTAGTTGTGAAGTAGTAGTAACAATGAAGAAGATTATGAAAATGACGAATAAAATATTTACTGAGTACTTACTAGGTGCTGTGCACTGTTATTTATCTGAATTATTTTACTTAATCTTTATAATACCCCTATAAAACAAGAACTATTATTATCCTCACTTTATGGATAAGGAAACTGGAACAGAGAGATTACATAACTTGTTTAAAATCATAGAGATAGTCAGTGGGAGGAATAGATTTCTGATGGGTAGTAGTAATCAGGATTGTTGAACAAATCATTAGTTAGATCTATATCTAAATTATAGACTTCTGGGTGAACTCTTGGTTGTCCTACCATTAGTTCTGCCTTGTACTATGGTTATCAAGTTTCCTCAAATCAAGAGTAGGTAGGTACAAGTAGTGGGCTTACAACATTTGACCTCAACTGGTTTTTCAAAGTAATTTTGTACATTTTTCAGGAGCAAAACCAAACTGGGTCTTTAGCATTATCTCCATTTCTTGCAAGGGAAGAGTTTTCTTCTACAATTGGACACTTTTTAGTTTTTCCTTATTGAGAATTTTAACCCTCTTTTGTATTATTGCTGTAATAATTTGTAATCATTTATTTTTAGTTGCCTTTTTTGTTTTACTTTTCAAGTCAGATTTTTTTTAGACCTCCCTTATTTGTCAAAGATTCTCATATTAAAATAATTAATGTTCTATATGTAGGCCTAGTTTTGAAGAACAGTCAGCATTCAGCTGAGTATATAATTCTAGAGCTGATTTGTTAGGTATTATCAAATAGAAAATAAAAGAGATGGCAGTAGGAGAGGATTTCAGAGAATACATGTAGCATAAGAAGAAATAATAATTATTTTAGGGTTGCACTGAGCCTTAAATGAAAATCATAGAATGTTAGCACATTTTAAATGGATAATCAGTGCCAAGTATTACTTAAACAGTGGCTTGATTTAGTTAAGAAAGAAAATCACTGATCTTGTTTCCATGATCTCTAGAGAAATACATGCACACACACACACACACGCACACACACACACATATAATGTTTAGTACTTTATACTTTCTTACGACAGAACTGAAATTTTGATCTTTCACTAACACTGTTCACTACTCTGATCTATGCCATATTTGCATTTAATGAGGAACACTGTGCCTTGTCTTTTTCTAATGAATACAATGACTTTTATGAAAAGAAAATGGTTACAAAGGTTAGAGAAAGGTTATAAGAAAATGTTCTCACAAAGTTGCTGAAATAGGAAAGTAAAGGAAATAGCTCTTTTCCTGGAAGCTTTATCTAATAAAAAGAGTCATTTTATTTTGGAGAGGTAGGGCAGATATTTCCCTATCATTTGGGAGGGGAAATTTTAAATTGGCTTTATCTCCAAAAAAAAAGAACGATTCCTGTTGTGCATTTTTGTTTATTTATTGTAGCACCATTTTAGGACACACTGGGTTATTTCAGTGTGTCTCGATGTATTAAAGTTGTTTTATGTGAAACAACTATTGTTTTTCTTTGTAGGTTTCCAAGTTTGGAAAGACCAGTGTATTAATAACAAAGTCATCTCTCTGAAGTAGTATCTTATGCACTTCATATGCTAGGATGGATTTTCTTTTACACCTAGTCAGAGAATTTCTATTCAGTTTGTTATTAGTAATTACCCCCCAGTCACTTTCTTCATATCTGTTTTCTAGATAACAGTACCCTAGTTTATACCTGTATTGTGTATTATTCTTCCCTGAGTGTATTATCTTATACTTCTTTACATTAAATCTCATCTTAGACCTGTCCTTCCAAATCCCCAAGTTGTCCATATCTATCCATGTACTTGATTGATCTTCCTTTCTTTTCTTTTTAATCCATCCTAGGTTTGTGTCATCTGTAAACTTGATTATATTGGAATTTACATTCTCCTACATGTCATTAATGAGCACGCTGGATAGACTAGTCCTCTTCCCTGTGGGACTCTGCTGGATATACTGCTGGATGTTCCCAGTTATAATGCTGTTGATATAATTCATTGCTTCCTTTCCATCACAGAATTTGTTTTATCCTCTGTACTGTACTGTTATCCAGGCAGTGGCTCTACCATCTCTGCTTCCTGGATACTCCTATATCAATTATCTTTTTGTAAGATACAGATAAAAATCACTGTGTTCCCTTACCTACTTATGTCATTGCTTAATTAAAAAAAAAAAAAAAAGTTACCCAACCTGGGAAAATATTGTCCTTAAATAGAAGTTTCTCAGAAATTTCCACTGAACATCAGTGAGTCTTTAAAAATATGTTCTGAGAAAACATTTTGGAAATGCTGCCTAAGTCTTTGCCTTTTCAATGGAAAATCATCTCTACTTATTTGAATTTCAAGTAAAAGGAATAATTATTTTCCCCACAGCTCAGAGGATGACTTAAATATATGTATTCTTTTTCCTGAATGTAGATTGCATTTTCAATAAATTATTCTACTTCAAGGTGGTTTTCTAGATGAGACACAGTTCATTTATAATTTTTAGAGTATGATGCAAAGTCACATGTTTATTTTTAAAATTATTTTTTTCCTTTGTTTTTCAGGAAAAAGAAGAAGTAGAGGGGATATCAGTAGGTGCTATACTTTCTGATTATCAGCGTGTTCGAGTAGAAAATGTGTAAGAGAACATTAATTCTCTTATATTTTTAAATTATATATATTTTAAGACTATGAATAAATAAAAAATATGATAGTTTCCAAATAACAAGTAGGTATGGTATTCTACATGCCCCATGAAATTAACTGTATGTATTTACCTAAGTAACTAAAGTTACACTTTACCTTTTTTTTCTATCCTTATGCCATACATGAAGAAAACTCTTAACTTACATAAGGAAAACTAAATTACTTATAATAAAAGTTGAGGCAAAGATTTTTAAAGTCAAAAGTATTATTTTCAATTTTTCCTTATTTGAATTGGTACACCCTTTTAATCTCTTCTAGCTCATTATTTGTAACAAAAATCAGGATCTAATATAAGGAGTATAGTAACATTTCAAAGAAAAAAAGCTTATTGAAGAATCTCCCCTACTTTGGTCCTTAGAATTCAGTTATTGGCCATAAATTTCATGATTAAAAGACTTATATAAAGCCATTCAACTTCCAAAGAATTTTTAAGTTTTTGCTTCCCATTCTTTCCTACCCTCTAAGGGATGTAGCACTAATAAAACATTGTCTGTATCTACAGATACCCAAACAGTCCATTCCATTGATCTAGTAAGAAACCATAAGGGCAAATGATAATATTGATTATTTAATATTGATTTGGCAAAACACCATGTGAATTTATTTTTTTTAATTTATTTGGATAAGTAAAATATTATATGGAGATTTTATATGTAGTTACATTAGCAAAAAATAAAATGTGCATTCCAGTATTAATGTTGAGCAAAACTTAACCTGGAAGTAATTTTGCAATTCACAATGATAAATGCAAATAAGACAAGGGCTATATTTATGTAATGGTTTTGAATTCTTGACAAAGAAACATTCATATTGACTGTCTCATTAAATGCCTGCATATTAATGGACATGAAAACTTAAATTTAAATTTGTATTTATTTTCTCTAGTTCTAGAGTGAATTTAAAGCAGTTAGAAATACAGAATTTTACAAATAAATGAAGGGATTGCAAGGCAAAGCATAATTAAGTGAAGTAGAATCTGATCATCTCATATTTGGGGGTATATTAGAGTCTCTGGAAAGTGGAGATGGAAATGGGAGACGTCAAATATGTATTTTGAAAAGTTTTCTGTACATTCTACCTGCCTACTTTTGAGAACAGCTAATCTACAGATGGAGATTTGTTGCATGTCCCTTAAGCCATATGTTAGAAATAATATTATTCTCATTTATTTTTAGGTCTCTACAAAATATTTAGTTTACAAATCTGTGTTTTCAATAAGTTTAAACCCACATGATTTTATGAGTAGCTAGTTGTAGATAGGACTAACATCTATTTATAAAATGTGAAAAGCCAATTGAGAATGTGCCCTTGATTAAGAGGCTGTATGGAAGAAGGGCCCATAACACACTAATGGACAGAGGCAAGAGTTTCTCAAAACCCAGTCTCAAGTACATTTTACCACATGGTTAAAATGCTTAGATTTTATGCCATAAAAACATATCTATAACAATTTTATCCTTGAAAATTTTAAAGTAGTGTTAATGGGAGTCCATTGGTCTACAGACTCAGTTTTGAAATAGCTACCTTCTATTTGTAATTTGTGTTGCATCATTATATTTTTAAGATGTAAAGCATTTAGTAAATGTCACAATCTCAAATTCAGCAGTGATTTACAGAGGAAACGTATTTGAGGCATGATATTTTGAACTGTTAAAAATTTGAATTGGTGAAGAAGTTTCACTTAAGTCTACAAATAGTCAAGAGATCATGGATATCAAAGCAACGACCAAGAATTTTGTGATAAGAACAGAAAGGAATAGTTGTGTTTTTTTTTTTTTTAATAAAAAAAAATCTTAGCTAAAAATGATAGACTAGTTTAATTAGTAGGCATTGAACATTGGTGAGAGAACAGGAACTGTAATGCATGTGTTACATGTGTAGTTTCGATTTAATTATTTTAAAACTTTTAACTGCCTCATCATTGCTCTAGACCCTCTGGGACATTTTACAAATGAAAATTATATAAAACAGTCTTCACAGTTTGGAAAGTTTTGATTTATTTGAAAGTCAGGGTATGTGTACATGAAAAAATAGTGATATTTTTAAAACCATGGATGATTAAATGACCACACATGTGCTATATTTACTAAGTACTGGGATTTTCTGAGAGAGAGAGAGAGAGAGAGAGAGAGAGAGAGAGAGATCAGTATAGGGATGATGGGTTTTAGAGCTATATTTCTTATTTGAAATCTTATCTCAGCCATTTACTGTGCGATGTGAACAAGTCACTTAGCGTTGAGGACCGTTATTGAATACCTGCATTGTACTACATTCTTTACCTATATTACTTTTAATCGATCAATTATAGTTCTTGAGAAAATGATATTTAAACAAAAGCATGAAACAAGTAAAGAAGGTAGGGAGCATGGCTAGTATAGTCAAGAGTGAGCAGGACAGGAGTGGTGGTTGAGTGAGGGGTGAGTAGTAGGAGATGAGGTATGAGAGCCAACCAGGGCGAGATCCGTGTAGGTCTATTATATGAACTTTTACTGGGAGTGATTTGGGCAGGGGGGTGGGTGGGCCAGGATTTTGATCAGAGGAATCCCATGGTTTGTTTTATGTTTTAAAAAGATCACACTAGCATATGTATTGAAAACAGATTTTAAAAGGCCAAGGATGGAAATAGAGAAAGAAGTTACTGACATGAGAGATATTGGTGGCTCAGACCAGGGTGTTAGCAGTGATATTGGTAAGGAATTATCATATTCTGCATTGTGGTAGATTAGATAAGGAATGTGAAGAAAAGAAGAGTTAAGGATGACTTTACTTTCTAATCTCTAAGTCTTCTCTAGAACTTTGAAAGGAAATATATTGTCTCACTTTATGAACTAGGAAACTCAAGACGAAGAGCTTAGTTTTGACTTGCCAAAGTCACCTGGCTATTGAGTGAAGAAGTAGCTTTCAAACCCAGATTTATTTTACTCCAAAAATTATGTTCTTTCCTATTGCACCATAATATAAAATATGTTGTACAATGCCTGCAGCATATTAGGTGCTCAATATATTGTACTTTTGTACTATTATTTTCTTTTCATTGAGTCAGTTTTTTTTAAATTTGGTTAGTAGATGTGAATAGTTCATGTAACCATAGGCATTATAAATTTAATCAACATATAATTTTATTAGGCTAAATTTATTTGCCCATTTTGCATATGCTTCACAATGTTGATATCCAGAGAAGTTCTAAAACCAAGAATAATCATCCATTGGCATTTGGAGGTATTTTTGCATAGATTTCTAAACTTATAGAGTCTTACTAAAATTAATACTTCTAATCTGCCTGAAGATTTCATTTTTATCTGTTTATGCATAGCCTGTGGAAATTAAATATGTTTATGTTGTATATATAAACTTCATTATGCAAAACAACTTTTTAAAAGCATTTTAAATGCTAAAATCCTTGAGAGAAGCATTATGTTTAAAATCAAAGTAATTGATATGGATCCAAGTGTAGAACATTAAGATATGATCAGATTTTTTTCTTTTTATTATATAGGTGTAAAAGGCTTGATCTTAAGCTGTTAGCTTACCTTTGGCAGAGAAACCAAGAAGATTTGCTCCGAGAGATGATATCATCTAACATTCAAGCAATCATCATCAAAGTAGCAGCTTTGGGTATGTAGCCAGACCTTTAAGGAACTGTCTGTTACCATATAGATAATCTGAGTTCACTAATAAGCGGTTACAACAAAAAAGGAAAAATGATTTAGAATATAAAAATGTGAAGTCACAAGCTAAAGAAATTGAGTAAAGGGAAATTTTAAAATAGGCTTTTGACCATTTACGAAAGTAATTATTAGTGAGCTTCATCTTTTTTTTTTTTTAAATATATAACTGCCTCTAAAATTGATATTGTATTACAGTCATTTAAGTTCTTTTTATGGGATTTAGAATTTAAGTTCATGTCATTACGTGGCACATGACTGTATAAATAGTGTTGCTATGAACATGTGAACATATGGGTCATCTTGTACGTTTTCTGCTGCAGACCTAGATCCCATTTCTTCAAGATGCCTACATTTCTTTTAATGAGAAATTGTGTGTGTGTGTGTGTGTGTGTGTGTGTGTGTGTGTGAAATAGAATTGTATTGTGCCATAAAAAAGATGAAATACTGTCATTTGTTACAACATGGATGGGCCTAGAGGGGATTATGCTAAGTGAAATAAGCCAAAAGGAAAAATGACAAAAACTTTATGATTTTATGCATGTGGAATATAAAACAAAAAGGTAACAAACAAAATAAAAACAAACTCATAGATACAGAAAACAGACTGGTGGTTACCAGAAGGTAAGGGAGATGAGAGGAAGGGAAAATGGGTAAAGAGGGTCAAATATATATATGGTAACAGATGGAAACTAGATTTTGGTGGAGAGTACACAATAGAGTATACAGATATCCAATTATAATGTTGTATGCCTGAAATTTATATAATGTTATAACTAATGTTACCTTAATAAATATAAATAAATAAATATTAAAAATAAACATGTTGCTACGATTCTATATAAGTATAATGGAAAGCAGATTTCTACTGCCTACCACAGCTTGATTTAGTTCTTCAAATACAGAAATGTTAATGTAAATAGAGTTTATTTAAGGAAATTGGAACACCACCCTTGAGAGAGATGGATATGGGAGAGAGATAATGAATTGATATTACCGATAACTCCTGTCTGGAATTATGCAAAGTACATTTATGGAAAACCTATGACACTAGGCAGAGCTGTAGTTGGTATAATATACCAATTGACACTCTCAGGGGACTTACATTATTTTAGTGTGCAAACCATTTTCCTAAATTACACTAATATCACTAATGTACCATGGTAATAACCATGTTCTAGCTTGATTACTGTTGCCTCTGCTGTGCCAGTTGTTGATGCTGGTTTTGGGGTACTACATCAAAATGTTCGTGAAAGCTCAGGATGATGAAAAGGACTTTCTAGTCCCAATGGAGACACTAGAGGGAGCTCTATTCCAGTAGACTGGCTGCATCTAGAAATGGCCCTGGAGGGACAACAGAGCTTCAAATGACTGGACAAATAGAGTATTTATTTAATGGGACATCATATCAGTTATAAGTGAAGGAAGAGAGCCTATATCTTTACCCGGGAAATACTGTTGAATATTTTAATAACTATGAAAGATGTTGCTTTTAAAGATCAATGACCAGGAGTATCAGAAACCAACCTAAGGATGCCAATTTATGAGAATACTACAGTTAGCCTGGATTATGGTAGGACATTACTTGACAAGGAGGCGTTATATTTGTTTTCTAATGGCCCAGGTACCAGATATAAAGGGAGTTTGTCTTTCCCATGGTACATTGGTTGGGATTATACAGATAAAAGAACAACACGGTGTTTTCCTGAAGAGAACATGTTGCATAATGACATCTGGAAGCAATGACTGTTAAAACCTATACTGTGATATCTAAAATATAGTTATGTCCTCAAACCAGATGGAATCCAGAATTTATTGAACAATTTCTGATCACTACCCCAGTCACTATGAATGTGAATGTGCAATGTGAAAAGTTGTTTTTGTTGGGCCAGAAATTGAGAATGGTACTATAATTCTAATTGACCTTGTATGGTAACCTGAGCCAGAGTATAGCCAGTGTGACAAGAAGGGACCTAGAAGGCTGTTCTAATGGTCCTGAATCTCTCCCTGATTTGCTGTGCTGTTTGATTACTCTGTCCTTTAAATTACCTATAAAGATTAATACTGGATAAGGTCTCAGATTCGTGAGTATGATTTGACAATCCAGTCTTTTGATTTAATTCAATTTCTCATTTGTTTTGTACATTGCATATGTGGGGTTGTAAATAAAATATGTCTGTTTCTACACAGTTAAGCCTTTCCGAGCAAATTTTACAGAAACTTAGGACATAGGCTAATAAACAAGCATTAGAATTTAATGTATGACTGGATAGACAATGAAAATTCCAGAGAGATTTACTTCTTTGGAGACTAGGGGGCAGTGAGACCAGGACCTTGGAGACATCTGCTGGGTTGTAACACTGGAGACACTAGTTCTCTTTCCCTCTCAAGGAGATTTTTTTACATTTGAAAGTGTGAAGATACAAGTTCTTCTCTTTACTTTTCCAAGAAAACTCAGGGGAGGGAGAACAACTGCCTTTTCTTTTACTAAGTAAACATTCAGATTTATTTTTTTGGGACTCCTTACCTACAGTAGATACAATTACTTGAAAGGTCATATCTCGTTCTCATTACCTTGTTCTTGGGGTAAGAACTGGGTCAGAGAAGAGCCAAAATGGAATTATCTACTTACTGTATGTAAGTAGTAATAGTAATGTATTCTGCTCCAGGAAACTTACGTGGCATTAAGCATACCAATAAATACAGATATTAAAAATTTAAAAATATATGAAACAGTCGCAGAATAACATTGCTAATACCACCACTACCACCAATATAATTGTTGAGAATAGTTAAAATTAATTTTTTACATACGCTTTCTCAAATTTTCCCCTCCCACTTTTAAGAGCTCTCTATCTGCTTTGTCTGAGTATGTAACTATTATACACTGCACATTATTTTTTAAGGTTTTTTTGTATTATAATTAACATACCATGCAATTCACCTATATAAACTGTAAATTCACAGGGTTGTGCAATCATCACAATTGAATTTTAGAACATTTTCGTGCCCCCAGAAAGAAACCTGTACCCATTAACAGTCATTCCCCATTTTCCCCCAATCTTCTTCTCCCACCCCTAGTCCTATGCCCCACAAAACTACTTTGCATCTTTTTATCTTTATAGATTTACCTGTTCTGGAAGTTTCATATGAATGGAATCCTACAATGTGTGGTCTTCTGTGACTGGCTTTTTTCATTTGGAATAATGTTTTTAGGGTTCATCTATATTATAACTTGGGTCAGTATTTGATTTCTTTTTATTGCCATATGATAATCCATGATGTATTGTCCTGTTTATGTATTACTTGATTTAGTTTGCTAGCACTCTGCTAGTACAGGGATTGACCTATAATTTTCTTTCCTAGTAGTGATGGGTATGAGTAATAGGTTACCCTGACCTCATAAAGCTTTGGAGTATTTCTTCTTTTTCTGTTGTCTGAAAGATTTTCTCAAAGATAGCATTAATTCTTCAGTGTTTTGAAGTACTTATTGCTATGCCATCTGAACATGGATTTTTCCTTTGTGGGAAGTTTTCAATTAGAAATTCAATTGCTTTGTTAGATTAAGGTTATTCAGATTTTCATTTCTTACTTCATATAAATTTGTGTTTTTCTCTGAATTTGTCCATTTCTTCTAAATTTTGAATACTATAAAGTAGTTCCTAATGTCTTCTTATAGTCTTTTTATCATCTGTAGAATTGGTAGTGATGTCATTGTTACCGTTAAGGCCTATAGGAGTTCAGTGTCACCCCAATGGTAGCGAGGAGGGAGAGGGATATCTTTGGTGCAGAAGTGTGGTTAGCATTTTTCCTCGGTTCTTCCTCATTGACGTAGTGAAGAATCACAGGTCAGTGAGATTTAGAAAAGATTTATTAAAAATATATTTGAGAAAAATAAAGAGGGCTGCAAAAAGAAGACCCAGAAGTGGGAATGTCTGCCTTATATTTGGGCCATGATGGGGTGGTTCCAAAGGCATTCCTAGGTGATTGGCAAGTGAGGTTTTTTTGATTGACACCTGGCTGCTATATAACTCTTTGCCTAGTGCACATGTGTTTATCCGGAATAGTCTGTTATAATTAGATTCATGAAGTTCCAGGCATAAACATAGTATTAGAATGAAGCTTAAATTGTAGGCAAATTAAGGTAGTACCTTCTACGCAGGTGTCTATAGCCAGATTAGGCCAACTAAGACTATAACCCTCCTGTTCTTTGTCTGTGTGGATGCAGGAGGGATTCTCTAACTACCAATAGGGTGTTCTTTGGGCAGTCTCTGGGCTGGGCCCCTCTTCCTTTGTTTCCCCTGTCACTCATGTCTGACTGACTACCTAACATCATCTTTTTCATTCCAGTTGATGATTATTTTATTACTTGCCTTTATTTGTCTATGGTCTTATTGATTTTAATCTTTGGATTTTGCTGATTTTCTATATGATATGCTTTTTTTTTAAATTTCATTAATTTCTGCAGCTATCATTATTATTCCTTTCCTTATACTTTCTCTTTTAGAAAAACTCAGTTTGGTCTTTCTGAATAGGGAAAAAATCAGTTCTTTCCTACTTCGTTTCTTTCCTGTGTGTCTTCTTTACTCTTCATAACAAAACATTTAACATCTGGTTACCAGATGTATAGAGGTTTTTCCCAACACTAAACAATTCATGACACGAGCTGGGTGTCATATAATTCAACTCAATTATGACACTGTCTACCTGCAGAGAGCATTAAATTCAGGTAAAGGTTTCAGTCCCACAAAACCACCCTCTATTTCAGAAGCCAATAATAAGCCCAAGTTAACACTTTGTGCTTCGGACCAACCAGTTATAGACTGGAGATTCCAAGGACGCCCTCCCCTTCCCACCATTTCCTCACTCTCCCCTCCCCTTAGACTTCAGATGCCAGTTACCTATACTTCTTACTGATGGGCTATAAATCAGAGTTTCTCGTGACCCGCCCCCCCCCCCGCCACTTCCCTTTGGATTCAATTAATTACCGAGAATGAGTCACAGAATTCAGGGAAATGTTTACTTATATTTACCAGTTTATTATAAAAGAATATGATAAAAGATACAGATGAGCATCACAAATTTGATTCTCTTGGAAACCAACCCCCATTCTTAGGCTGGGTCCAAAAGTCACTGTATTAACATAACAAAGGACACCTTTATAGCTCTCATCACTTCGGAAGTCCAAGGGTTTTAGAAGTTCTTTGTCAGAAATGGACAAAGACCATATTTTTCTTATTATAAATCGCCATATCACAATGCCTCACATCATTATGCTCATTTTTATTTTATTCCATTGTTTTGGAGCATTGTTTCCCTAATTTTTGTAGCATAAGTGTTGTTTTACAAAGATGTGCCATGTTAATCTGGGCTTTTATAGCTTGTGACATATTGCTGTTTATGCATCTTAGTTTAAGGAGCACCTTTTTATTTTATTATGGTTTAATTTGATCTTTAAGAAAGACTACTACTCAAAATCAAAAGATGTCATTTCACTGCCTGATTTTATCACTTCGTAGTCTTATAACCTAGAGAATTAACCTAGCCTCGGAACCTCCATTTTCACAGCCTTCATTTCCTTTCTTTTTTTTTTTCTTTTAATGCCTACAGCACCTGGTATTCCTAGGTGATCTCCCATTCAAGTACTAACCAAGCCTGGCCCTGCTTAGCTTCCGAGATCAGATGAGATCGGGCACGTTCAGGGTGGCATGGCAGTAGACTTCGCAGCCTTCATTTTCTTAAATAATGTTTTAGTATGTTTTCTACCGAACATTTACTACTAAAATGGAACAGTATCTGGAAGTTTTTTGAACAGTTTAACATGTTACACGCATTATTATTACTGCTAGATAGGTATGGGGTAATTATGAGCAACTTTTAATATGCTGTAATACATGTGAACAAGTAAATTTAGAAGTAAGCTTTTCTCAGATTTCATTTGTTGTTTCACTTTCCTGTTTGACAAAAAAAAAAAAAAACTTTGGTGTTGTATAACTGTGCTGCAGCATAAATCCAATACACCTCTCTTTCTTGTCTTCACCTCTGAAAATCACTGGAATTTTCCTATGCAACAGATGGAAGACAATTAAGCTTGTGGTTTTCAATGGAACTGGAGCTAGGAGATGTATTTTTCTTTTTTTTGACAGGTTCAAAAACGTCGATGTCTAAACTGTAGTTAAATCTTGGAGCTTTTTGGCTCCCTGTGCTGTACTTGTTAATCTCACATTTTTATTTCCTTAGTTAAAGATATTTCAGATCATGTATAGTTATATTTTGGGAAACTGAAGCAGTATCACAATTTCTAAATTACAGTGTTTTTAAATGACCCCAAAATGTTTAATTTGAGAGACATAGGAAATTAATTCATAGTTGACATTGATGATGGTTTACACTAATTTTTCTAGGAGAAATCATTTATGTTAAGCAGTTAAAAACATAATTATAATGGTTATTGCATAAAGTTCAGGTTTAAAAGGCCTTAAAGAGCAAATATTACAAATAGTTTCTGATCATAATTGGATTGGAAATCACTGATTTTACTTCATTTTATATTTTTGGCTACTGGATAAAGATTATGTAAGAATAAATTTTTCACCTGCCTCAGGTAGCAGTAATTAGATGTAAGCAAATTTAATGGAACCTGGGTGCTCTGGGGCCATTCAGCTGTGCTTCAATAATTGCATTTTTTTAAAGTAAAAGTTGTTTAACATATCAAATGGTAAAAAGTTAAAGTACAGGATACATGTTTATCTTTTTGTTAAATAACTATATGTACTTTATAAACCAAGCAGTGTTGAATTCCTCAGCAAATAGATTCCAGTCAGAAGTGAATGCAGCTGATGGTATGCAATATTGTATCTATATTAGTATTAGCATGACTTCAAACTGCTTCCATCCTTTGTTCCCTTTTATTCTATTTCCTTTCACTGGAAAAGTACAACATATATTTGAACAAGTAGGTATTATATTGTGATAATCCTTTTTCCATTTAATCTTTACAAATTAACAAGGTTGACGTTATTTCTAGACCCAGATCCACATTAACAAAATAATCTTTTTCTATAAATGTATCCCCGCCCCCACAGACTGGGTTTAGTTCTTCTGTTCACAATCTCCTAGGATCTGTCTTTCAGTCACTGTTTTGATTTTGCCATTCCTAACTCTTTAAAAACCACACATCAATATGTAGTTAAGATAAAATACTATTATCAAACTATTGTCCATTTTAGGGATAGATTGTTTTCGTTACAGATACTCCTTTCATATTAAATTCTGTTGACACTTAAAATGTGATTTAATTTGCTTATAGTTTTTCAAAGACATGTATCCTATATAATAACAACAGATTTTGTGTATGTAAGAGTGTGTGTACATAATGTAAGATAAAGTCTACAGAAATGGAATTCATAAAAAAAGAACCTAAAAATAAAAATGACAATGGATTAACAGCAGATATCTCCAGAAAGTGTTAATGTGAAAAATTTTAATTTTTTTATTTTTTCTGTATTTCCTACAATAAATATAAATTGCTTTTTTAAGCAGGGGGAAAGAGTGTATGAAAATGGGGTACAAAAAGCTATAATTCACTGAGTACAGAGTGACCAGAACAATGAAAGGACAAGCAGTCGTGCTAGAAGAGGACTATTTAAAGGAATGATGTGTTTAGCCTGAAGTAAAGGCAGCCGGTTACTGGGCCAAAGAGAACAAGAATTTTTATAGCAGTCCATAGCATTTGAAAGTCTGCTGTTACTTTCTTTGGCTTCAGAGGACAATTCTAAAAACAAGTAGAAGTTATATAGTAAAACAGGTCTTGGTTTGGTGGTGGAACTTTCTAACGTTTGGAGCTCTCAAATAGAGGCATAGGAGGTTGTCCCAGGCCCTTATGTGGATTTCTTCAAGCATCTCTGCATGATCCTTGCTCTTTCCCAGATAATACTGCTCCTTCATGTGGAGACAGAAGAGATAATCAGAGGTTATAGAACTGGGCTAGCTAAGATTGCTTTTGAAGGGAAATTCCATCTTCCCTAATGGCTTCTGGCTCCACTCTTGAAGAATGGAGTTTTGCCACCATTAGATAATTTCAGAACAATATGCCACTGGCTCTGCAGGCAATTCTATTGAGAGAATTTTAGAAATGGCTTGATTAAGGGCAGGCATACTTTCTATTGTAACGAGTACATAGTGTCCAAAGGTAACCACTTTAAAGGCAACAGCCCTCATTTGAACACATAATAATCAGTCTCATTACTTTATTACTTGTTAATTTTCTTTAAAATCTGATATATAGAGCACAATGATGAGAAACTTAAACTCAATTATGGCTTTCAGATGCCATTTGATTTGGAAAAATTTTGTTCCATGCTTATGTCGCCGTTGCCTGCCGGTCTTGTTTTCTTCTTAATTTGGGAGCACACCTTTCCTCCCTAATGTTATTCTGCTTCTTGTCTGTTGAAATTTGTGTGTGTATGTGTGGGGGATGGGGGGGTTGTTTGTTTTTTAAACTTGAAAGTGATCTATACTTCTGGAAAAGGTAACCCAGTGTTGAGGAAGAAAAGAGAAATTGTCCCTGAAACTTCATTTTCATTACTTAGCAAGTTTTACAATTAATGACAGAAGTTTCTCTTATGGCCTCTCCTCCCAAAGACTGTGCTTATTTATTTTCCCCAATAGTCTCATGTGACCTTGTTAAAAGCTTCATTTACTGGTTTACTTCTATCTAGTATTTTATTGACATTTCCAGATAAGTTTAATGGGATGGAGAGAAACAGTGTTCTCTTTATAGACTCAGTGGGTGATTTGACCTTAGCAGGTTAACCTTATCCTGATGTTGAAGAAAGCTATTTTTAATTAGACTCTATCAGTTTCTCCATTATCACCAAGAGAGCCACTAGTCTGTAATTCTATTAATCTTAAATTTGATTGTTTTCTTTCCTTGATAAAAGATAAAACATTAGCAAAATTGCGATATTTGGAAACAGTTTATGGTTTTCTGGATACATTGCATATCCTCATCTGTAACTCAGCCATTTCATACTTTATTTCCTTCAGAAACTCTCAGTCGAATACCATCTGGTCATGGTGATTTATTGCTGTGGAACTTCTCAAGTTGCTCTATTATTTCCTCCTAGGAGATTGCTCTCTGCTACTGCCCCACTGATTTTCTCAGAAAGTGCCCTTGGAATAGTCGTTTCCCCAGTATCCTGTACAGCAAAGGGCAATGCCAAATAAAACTGAGTTAAACTTCTCTGCTGCTTCTCATCCTATAACTTGCTGTCCCCATTGCAAGTCCTCAGTGATGGGGAGAAACTCCGCAGTTAGTCCAACCACTCATATTGGCTGTTTAGTTCTCATGTTACCATCCATTTGTCTTTTTAAATATTTTCAGATTCATCCTTTTTTTTTAAACAATATACTTTTTAGTATTTAAATCAGAAAAAAATGTTAAGTATTTAAAAATGTTCTAAATAATTTCAATGTGTTCATAAATGTCTATATGAAATTGTTTCCAGTTAAAAAAAAAAAACTATACACAGATTTTTCTTCGGACCTTTCAAATAATGGCACAGTACATATATCTCTCATAGCCAATGTCCTTATCTGCCTTCCAAGCAGCCTGGATAGTTTTTAAATTCTCTACTTGCCTCTTGGAGGGCTGCTAACAATTTTTGTTTTCAGATTTTTAACATAAATTTTTTAAAGTCTCACCCTCTGGGTTAACATTAAGAGATACCCATACTAATTAGAACACAAATTTTAATTATGCAGCCTCCCCAATTGCTGAATTCAACTCCTACACATGCTCACCTGTGGTAATTCCTATATGTTGCATTAATCTGTTTCCTCTTTTATAACTGCCCAAATGAGCCAAGATAAGGAATATTAATTATTGCTTCCTCACGCTGTGCTCTTCTGTCATTCATTTGGATAATAATGGACATAATTAGTATTATCCATTGCAATAGCCTTCCTAGAAAAGAATGCTGAACACTAAAGGTTAAAAGTAATTTGCATTATTCTTTTATCTTCTATGGTTAATGTAACATTTTTTTTACACCTGAACTTTGTTCAAGTAATTGTTTTGTTTAAAAAAAGGTTACTTAACATGCATTCAAGTATAGTTAATTGCATTGAGAAATATATTTCTACCTCTATACAAAAGTACTTAAGCACAGAATTTTTAAACTTATAACTCAAGTATTGTAATATCAAATATTGGCACTTTTCACAGTTGCCAGATGTGTTGTAAATTATTTATCTTAAATTGAAAGGGCGAAAATCAAGGATTAAATACCAAATTCTGAGTATATGTGATATAATCTTTTCTTAAGGTATAAATACAAATACTAGTAGTCCCACAGCTGCCCATCTGTAAGTAGAGTGCCTTTTGTTCAGTCTGTAAAGGAGAGTTACAGATTATAACAGCAGAGGAAATAAATGCTGATTTTTTAAATTTTATTGCTAACACATCTTTTCCTT
Source organism: Eidolon dupreanum (assembly GCA_028627145.1). Taxonomy (NCBI): domain Eukaryota; kingdom Metazoa; phylum Chordata; class Mammalia; order Chiroptera; family Pteropodidae; genus Eidolon; species Eidolon dupreanum. Next base: position 59,335,731 of record CM053509.1, read on the forward strand.
TATTAGGTAAGACAGGCTGTTCTAAAAATAAGTTATGCCTATAACTATTTGGTGCAGGTATGGATATGGTCTTTGAAATTTTGAATAGATTAAGATTCTGTGTATCCCAAAGCTACTGTGTATGTGTGTGTGTACGCGCGTGCATACACGTGAACACTTAAAATATTATATGTTGCCTTCCAAGAATATATACTATAATTCTAAAACCTGTCTTTTACCTTCCTTTCAACTAAATAGCTCCAGTTCCCTCTGTTCTTTAAAAATCAAAATATGCAAAATACACAAAAATTCACAAATAAATAAGATTTTATTTAACATATAATATTATAAAAGTTAACCATCTGTAGTAACATGTATGGCTGTATCAGACAGCTTATACTAAAACAACTTTCCTAATAACATATAAAAACTGAAAACTCCTAGAAAGGTAAGTCAATGAGCCTTTTTCTATTTGTCTATTATGTAGTAAGACTACGTAATAACTATATTGTCCAGACAAATATTTGTATGTAGTGCCTTACTACTAATATAATTTCATATTTGCAGTGGTTAGAAGGTAGGACTATCCTATCCTAGCTGAGGGCTAACATCTATGTATTAAAACTGCTTAGAGCAAGGGTATGATAGAGTTTGTAGGGCTAATGAATTATCTTTCAGATAGCTACTGTTGTATTGGTTGATATCTCAAATTTGTATAAGTGTATATAGGTCACAGTCACTATAAACTTAAGAACCAAGGTAGGTATTACATCTCACAGTACAAGATCTATGTATGATCTGGGTTATAATTAGAATTCTCCAGGATCTCCCTTACTTCTTTTCCTAGAAAGTTAGTTTTTCACTGGAAAAGTCTTAAGACAGCCTTTCTTCTGAATTTGATTTTATCTTCACTCAAGCAGAATTTAGTTCAAGTTCTAGATAGTTTCAGTCCTGATATTTTCTTCTTCCTTTATTCAGCAATCATTTCAGTGAAGTTTGGAATGGAGAGGGCATATGTATTAGTCAGGTTTCCTTAGGGAAAGAGAACCAATAGGGTATAAAAAGTGATGTACTGTGAGGAATTGGCTTCCCTTATTATGGAGGCTGAGGAGTCTCACCATCTGCTGTTTGCAACCTGAAGACCCAGGAAAGCCAGTAGTATAATTCAGTCCAAGTTCGAAGGCTCAAGAAACAGGACAGCAAATGATGTAAATCCCAGTCTAAAGGTAGGAAGGAGAAGATGAGGTGAGGTGTCCCAGTTCAAGCACTGGGGTAGGAAGAAGGAGGCAAATTCCTTCTTCCTTTGCCCCTTGTTCTCTTCAGGCCCTTAAAGGATTGAATGATGCTCCCCCACATTGTAGAAGGCAATCTACTTCACTGAGACCACCAATTCAAATGCCAGTCTCATCCCGAAACACCCTAAACAGACACACAAAAAATCAGTGTTTAATCTAGGCTCTTCATGTCCCACTCAAGTTGACACATAAAATTAACCATCACAGGAAGAAAAAGAAAGAATTAGATGCCAATGCGCATGTAGCCATCTTGCCCAGAAGTATGATTGAAGAATTTTAAAATAAAAATGACCAGATTAGATTTGCATTTTGGACAGCTCTCTAACTACAGTGTCCATTAAAGTTGGATATTCATCAGAGCTGTTTCCTGTATTTTCTCTTCTCACTTTACATAGTCTCTTGAGTAATTTCATCTCATTGCTTCTATTTCTTTATTAGTATTTCCAGCCCAAACCTCTATACTGGGCTCTAACTTCATATACCTACTTGCCAATTAGATATCTTTTCTCGGGTAATTCACTGGCACCTCAAGCACATGTCTAAAGCTGGATTTACCCTTTTTTTTTTTTTTCTGAGCTTTCTTCTGTTCTGCTTTATCTATATGCAAAGTAAATGGTGTTTGGTGTCACCACCTTTTAATTTGATCATTTTAACCTGAGACTCATCCTTGCCTTTTCCCTTCCTCTATTCCCCATACCCAGATCTATATATTCTACCTACTATATGTTACTCTCAAATATATTCCCTTCCTTCCATACCTATTGCCTTGTCTGGTACATCCCTCTCTTACCAACTTTTGCAGCAGCCCCTTTATTTGCCTTCTTTCCTCCAGTCTTGCTTCCTACCAAGGAATCAGACTGATGCTAGAGTGATCTTTCTAAAAGTCAAATTGGATTATCTCATTCTTCTGCTTAGAATTTCTCTGTCTTCTCTGTGACCTTACATTCAAGTATAAACTCTTGAAAATGAAACACAAGGTTCTTTAGGATTTGGCTTTGTCTGCTTTTTTAACCTCAACTTTCACCCCTTCACATACTCCCTACTGATATCAAGGTTTTTTCAGTCTTCAGTACTCATCATCTTGAAAATGTATGTGAAAAATTAGGAAGATATTTCTAAAATAAATATTTCAAATTCCTCTTTTAAAAAAATCTCTTTGAAACACATCTTTTACTTTTTATTCATTTTTTAAAATGTTAAACTATACAGTATTTTTAAAAGTTAAAAAAAATACCAATAAGGCTATCACCAGCAAGTATTGATTATCATTAACTACATAATTATACTTAATATGATTTATTGATCAGTCATTTCATGGATGCCATGGATTTTAAAAGTGAATTCGTAAAGTACCTGTTTCCTTTATTAATTACACTGAAGTAAAATACCAGTTCATAGATTTCAGAAACCAGTTAAATGCTAAGATAAGTAAGCATTTAGTGGTCTAATTGTAGAAATAGAAAATTTGGAAATTGAAATAAAATCTTTCCCCAAATAGTCAGCTTTCAAACTATGTGAGCTCATTTTTACTTTAGAGATGACATAATCAGTCTTTCTCATCTGGTCTTTTTAACAGGAATTTAGTCATTTTATTTCTTAAATACTCAGTTATAAAATAATGGTGTGCTCAACTGGAATCTGGGAACAAAAAAAAAAGTCATATTTACCAACAAAACCATTAGAACTTTTTAAATGGGATCCATTTGTTCTGGTGGCCAGAGAACCTGATAGAAATAGGAAGAGATTATTAAATACATATATGTGTGTTTTAACTTTTAAAGATACATGGGATGTTTAATACCTGTCTACATTGAATTTATCAGGAATTATAGGCAGCCTGGAAATTGCTTCTCAGAGTGATTATACTTTTTCTAATATCACCTACTGATTTTACAGTAAAAGTCTAGGCTACAAAAGTCAAGATGAGAACATAATTAATTTCACTTGACTCCATTAAAAATAGCATTATCAAACATTTTGTGATGTTTCTCTCAAATCATATATTGGGCTGACCTGAAGAAATAAACCTCCACTTGCTTTCATGACAGTAGATAATAAATTGACTGATATAATTCAGTTGAGAAGTTGAAAAATGCATTGAAAATAATGGAGCATAACACTGTAGGGTTAACATTTATTCATAGATGATGCAATTAAATAAAACAGGCATTAACTTCAAGGTCAGTCAGTAAAGTAATAAAATTGAATATTTTAATTGAATTGTAATTGCTTCCCATTGATACATGCAAGTAAAGTAAAATAGATGTCAGCTCTACAAATTATGGTTCTTCCTCCTAATTAATTTCTTAATTCTGCATGGAGTTATCCAGTGCCTAGGTCTTGTTGTGGGTTTATTCAGCCACCCAGCTTCCATCAAGGAATGTCTGTAAGACATGATTAAATGATTAGGTATCAGGATTTACAGTAAAATTTTTCTGTACTTTGTAGAAAATTTTGTTAGTAACTTAAAGTAATTTATTTATGTATTTGAGTTAAAATATAACTCTAAATAACACATTATTCTGAGTCTTATGGATTGAAATCCTCTTTATTAATATTGATATTTTTATATTGATATTTATATCAATATTAATGAATATAACCATCTCAATGATTACAAAGGTTTTCATAGGGCAGATAGATATATTGAGACTCACATTCCACAGCTGACTGATTCGGGAGGGAAATTGAACAGACTATTAGGGTTTTGGTGAAGCACAGTTTATGTCCATTCATGACCCAGGCTTCACTAGAAAAGAGGCACCTAAATTGAATGGCTCTAAAAATGAAACATCTTTTTCAAAGACAAGGATAAATTGAAGCTTTTTAGATAAAGTTGAATTGCACTGAAAAAGACCACAAACCATTGTGGCTTTTTCAAAGGTTTTTCACAGTCCTGCAAAAGGGTTTTACCAGAAATATAGTTTTATATCAAATAAAATGGGAATGATGACATTACAAAGATTAGGAAAGATATTTTCAAATTATGCTGAAATTTTATTGGCTCTAGATACTAAGGTTTATTTAAAGAAAGAGAAGATTATGCCTTTTTGAACTAGCTACATGTCTCAGTTAAATGGCTACTGCTTAAAAATTGAAAATGGAATGAATGTATAAGATGGATTTAAAATTACTAAGGTATTATTATATATTCTTATCCTTTAAGATGATTCTATGTAATAGAATTATTTGAGAGCAAATATATTGGTATATTAGCATCATTCTTTAGTTGTCCTTAGAAATATAAGTGGATTCTTGTTGATAAAACAAGTAAATTAAACTGAGAAGTTATGTTGTCTAAGCTTTGTGTTAAATTTTAACTCAAATATTGACTTTATTATTTAAAATGATTCTGTCTAAACTATTTAAAGCATAATATTAAAATAATCCCAATAAATATATTTTGTTGATGCTAATCTGACCCTGACTTTTCATTCTCAATTATGAAAAATCTTGAATGTCAGAATTCTCTGTGTATATCAGATAGTTAGAAAATACCAAAACCAAAATACATGATAAAAGAGTAACATCTTTGAGCTTCATAATTATAGATAAGCTAACAATTTTTTTCATGTTAAAGTGATCTCTTTCTCCAGATCCATGTTTTAAAATTATTTTAATAATTGTCTTGTTCCATTTAGAGAAAGTAAATATTATAAAGGCTGTACATACAATGCTGAGATGTTTCTAAATGAGGAAACTTGTGAAAAAACATGTGGAAGTGTAAGAAAATTAAATATTCAGTTATTCATTTGTAAAATAAGTTACAAAAAGTTTTCATTTGCATGTAGTTTAATATTTATGGAATCATCAGTGTTCTCAGAAGTAAAGAATTTCTTGACAGAAGTTTCATATCTGAATATAATCTGGGGTATGTTGAATAATCTTCCTACCACATCCCTTACTAATACCATCCCATGTATAATAGTTTCAACTGATTTAGAAGAGATCTCAGAGATCAGGATTGCTTCAGGCCATTCATTATTCAAGTACAATAACTTGAATTGCTAGGGATCTCAGGACCTTATTCAAGAAAATATTTTATAAAAATAATGTGAAATGCATGTCATATGAGGAGTGATCATGAGGTCCCCAATGACTTGTCACTTTCCGATAAACAGAAAAAGAAAAACAAAAATCAGATTACATTTGGACAAAGAAACCAGCAAGGCATCTGGATAAAAGGACTCAAATAGTCCTATTATCAAGTACAGTGGAAGATGTTAGCCTGAAACAAAAATTTATTTCACACAGTGTTGATATAAAGTAGAAAGATCCATTTAGAAGGATATGGAAACTATTTTATTGAATCTAGACAAGCAGTTTTATTTTTAAAGTTTGGATATTTTTTGAAAATAGTAAGAACTTGTAAAGCATTGTTCATGGCAAAAGTAAGTAGCCTACCAAAATCACCAGACAAACCCTCTGATAGATTTACAATCTGTCCAAATTGTTTCTCAATCTCTGCCATTCCCTTGCTTTTATATATCTATTAAAATCATCTATTGTTTTGCATGTAAAATGATGTTACCAGTTGGTCTGCATTGTGTGAAATGTCTAAGCATCAGACCATAAATCATAGTGTCATCTACCAACTTCACTAAACATGGCAAAGACACCATTACCAAACTACAAAGACTGATATATACAGCTTATTTCATTAACTCTGAGAGAAAGGAAATGTAGCTCTTTTATTTTAGCTATTTTATGATTTTACAGTATTCTCCTGCTGTAGTGAAATGATCTATAATGTATTCCAGGAAGATATTTGAAAATCTTCCTTAAAGTTTTAAATTTTCATTATCTTAGCTCCATAGGGTTTTCAGTGCATAACTTAAGAATAAATAAATTGAAAGTATTTATATGAATACAGAAAAACTTTGAAATAATTAACTAAGTTTTGCAAAGGTGTACTTATGTGATGATCACAGATTTATGTGGAAAAACTGTGCCCAATATGGCTTATGTTTACATGTTTTACTAACTCTTATCTAAAAGCAAGCTAAATTATTTCATCATGGAATACAGACTTCTCCGAAATGAGCTGTAAGAGCTATTTCTATATTTTAACAGTTCAGAACTGGAGTCTGATGATTATACAATGAATTAAAAGACTGCGTGGAAAATGGGAAGATCATCGATTTGATCTCTCAGTGCCCACCTGTATATAGTGTATGCTCTTAAATTCCCTTTCATGCTTTCTAGGTGGACATTTATTTACTCCCTTATTCTTATAGAGAATGCGAAATATCAAGTCTTAGATTCAATCATGAGAGCCTTTTAAAATGATTTAAATGATGTATAACCTCATGCCTGAATGCCAAGTGTGATATATAGGTTATGTGTGATATATATAATGGTATATATGTATATAAATGTGTGTGTGTGTGTGTGTGTGTGTGTGTGTGTGTGTGTGTGTGATATATGAATCAAGGAATTGGAAGAGAGGCTAAAAAGTAACATCTGGCTATGCTGGCCTTGTACATTCATGCTTTTGGTTTTCCAAATTTTCACCCCAAATTCATGACAGTAATAGATGAATACATAAAAGAAAAGTATAAAAAACATAGCTGTGCTGGAAAATATTATAAACATCTCTGTGAACTAGAAATTAAAAGACAAACAAAATAGTAAACATGACTGAAGCTGTGGGCTGTAATACAAAGAGTTAGGAATCAGACAGAAGCAGTTGGGAGATCACAGTCCTGTGGGGAAACAGAGACTGGAAGTGCCCCATATATGGGAGAACCTCAAAGAGATCAAGAAAAACATAGCACCCATTAAAGAAAAAGCAATCAGTTAGAAAAATATATCACCCAGAATGAAACAACAGTGTGATGTGAAAAGTAACCAATGGAAACTTTGGAAATGAAGCATACAGTCTTTTAAAAACTCCAGTGGGCAGAATAAACACTAAATGAGCCAAGTCAGAGAGAATGAGTGAAGCAGAAAGAATTAATTCATCCAGAAGTCAACATACAGAGATAGAGGAGGGAAAAAAATTAAAGAGCAATTTAAAAATATGGAGGATATTGGAAAATTGCCATTCTGACATATTAGGTTTTTTTGGGGGAGGGGGGAATAGAAGTTGCAGAAAAACAATATTTACAAATATAATAGTTGAAAATTTTCTAGACTTGAAGATAGTTTTGTAATTGAAAGCACATATTATTAGATGCTGTGCAGTATAAGTAAAAATAAATATATACTTAGATACATTGTATTGAAATTATAGAATGTCCCAAGTAAACTGAAAATTGTATAATATAGCACAGAGAAAATAAAGATTCTTTATACAGGAACCACTATTAGATTGACAGCATAAATCTCATTAGGAAAAACTAAAGCCTAAAGAATATTTTACAACTAAACTATTATATAATGATGAGAGTGAAATAGGACATTATCAGACCATGACAACTAGGAGAGTTTACCACTCACAACTCTTCAGTGAAAAAATAAAGACTAGACTTCAGATAGAAATAGATTGAATTTCAAGAGAAATGAATAAGAAACAATGGTAAGCATAGACATTGTAAAATATGTTGGTAAGCTTAATTTTTCTTTTCCAAAATGATGTCACTGAACTTTAACACAATAACAAGAAATTTTAGAGCTTATTGTCTGGCTAAAACATGCTAATTTCTCTTAGTCAAAGGGATGCTAAACATAAATTATTAGATTTATATTCTAAGATTCATAAATTTTTAGATAATAAATTTAGACTAAAATACTGTGGTTTTGAATGTATGTTAAAAATTGCAGGTGATTAATGAAAGAGTGGAAGATCAGTCAGAGCTTCCTAATCATCAGAGAAAACAAATGACAAAACTTCTTTTCAATCCAATATGAGGCAAAAAATAGTAAAGGAAAATAAACATATAAAACTTAAGAGACAATCCATAATAAGATTGTAGAACCAGCTCCAGACATATAATATAAAATGTAAAAAATGTAAAATGGTTAATCTCAAATCTTTAGAATTATATTTATAAGATAGTATACATTTTTTTAAAAATTCAAGTATATGTAGTTTACAAAGAAGCATCTAAAATGCACATGGAAAATTTGAGAATAAATAATGGGAAAAAAATAACAAAAGAAAGGTGGTGTTAAATGTTGATAAATAGAATATAAGATAATAATCATATATGAAGATGAAAGGCCACTACTTCTTTAGAATAATCCCACCAAGACATATTAGAAATTATGAATTTGTTTACATATCATAACATAGCTGTCAAATATATAAAGTGAAACTGACAGAATTATAAGAAATTATTAAAGCCAAAATCATAATGAAAGATTTTACCACCCTTGATTGGAAACTGATGGTTTATGAAAACCAAATATTAATAAGGCCATTGAAGATTTGAACAGTAGAATTAACAATTGTAATTATGATTTCATGTGTTTGGTTTGCAGAATCTGGCTTTCAACAGATAAAAAACATGCTTTCCAAGCAAATGGAATACTCATAAAATTTGACCACGTTCTAAATCACAAAGGAACTTTACTGAACTTTGAAGAATTGTAATGATATAGACTACAGTCTTGACCACAATGCAATCAAATTAGAAAACAACAAAAATAAATAAATAGTGAAAATAAACATGTTTTGAGACGAGTAATCCTAAATAACTCAATAAAAATGACAAAATATTGAAAACTGAATGACAATAAAAGTGTCACTTTCCAAATCTTTTTGGGCAAGAGCTCAATACCAATTCTTCTATTTAAAAAATAAGAAATGTGTAAATATAAATGAATTAAGTTTTCAAATCCAAAAGCTAGAAATAATAAGCCATTGAATAAATGCAAAAATGCAGAGAGAAGGAAATAGTAAAAGTAAGAATAAAATTTATGAAATTGAAAAGGGAGAAGAAACATTGAAAACAACAACAAAAAGCTGACACTTTGATAAGACTCCTCAGATTGCCAAATATCTGACGAGATCTATCAAGAATAAAAGACCAATCACCAAAAATGTATTCTGCACTAAGCAAATTCATAAAAAAAATGGCAAACCCTAGAAAAAACATATTTGATAAGCACAGGACTAATGGCCTTGGTTTATAACAAGTGTTTAAGTATTATTTTAAAAAAGGATTAGTAGTCTGTTAGAAAAATGGTCAAAGAATATGAACAATCAATTTATGGTTAAAAAAAGATAACAAATCTGGCCATAAATTTCTGAAAAACATGTTCAGCCTTAATCATACAAAAATGAAGACATGCAAATGAAACTACCAATGAGATAAATACTAATTTTTCTATCAGAATGGCAAAAGTTTTCAATGTAATAATATCTAGTATTGGTGAAGATGTTGGGGAAACATCTAAATAGGTATGAACAAAGTATAAAATTTGGTGTTCATTCATGCTCTAATAAGCAGATTTAACAAGTATGATCGTAAAAACAACAACTCAATCTTAACAAATAAGGTATAGATGGAAATATCCTTAACCCAACATAGAGAAACAGCATAGTATGGTAGTTAACAGCATGGACTGCACATAGACAGACTGTCTGGGTTTGAATCCTGGTTTTATCTTTTGGAAGTGGGTGACCTTGGAGAGTCATTGAACTTCTCTGCATCTCAATTTTTTCACATGTTAGATGGGGACCATAATAGTACCTACCTTTGGATTGTTATGAGAATTCAGTTAGTTCATATTTGTAGAGCACTTATAACAGATAAAACTCAACATTAAAAATGGATAAATGGTCTTTATAAGCATTTCACAGAAGTGAAACCTGAATGAATGGGCAATAAAATATGAACAAGGGCTTACTTTTAATAGTAATCAGAAAATTTAAGTTCAGTATCTAAATTATATGTATGCATGTATATGTCCGTGTATCTATAATGTATATGTATATTATATACATGTTATATATACATATATAATGCATAATATATGTGTATATACAGACACATATATATGTGTATCTCAGATAAAAAAATTAAAAGTCTGACAACACTAAATTGTTACATATGTGAAATGGGAACTCTATTTCCACGATGGTGGAAGTACAAACTGGTAATACTCCTTTGGAGAGCAATTTGGCAATATCTAATAGACTTGGTGATTATATATATTCTCTTCTATCTCACATAAAAGCATATTTGCTGCAGCATAGAAAGTACTAGTGGCAACATAGAAATTAGAAACAAGCCAGCAGCCACTGGAGAATGGATAAGTAATGATATATCCATATAATGGAATATACTACAACTTAAAATGGATAGACCAGACCCACAGCAATCAATATCAGTAAATCTCATTAACATTGTGAATTTTAAAAAAAGTTAAAAATTATATAATTTATGTAAAAATTTAATGTGCATGAACAATACCAAATATTGTTTTGGATATAAATATTCATAGTAAAATTATAAAAGCATCGTTAGGAAGTAATTCACCAATTTTAGAAGAGTGGTTATCCATGTAGAAAGGAGTAGGGGAAATAGATTGATTAGGAGTAGATATACTGTGAAATTCTGTTGTATTTGTGGTGTTTTTTTCTTAAAGAAAAATTTGTAGAGGAAAGATGTCAAGATGTTAATGCTTGTTAAATCTAGGTGCTAGTTACATGCATGTTTGTCTCAAGGTATTTCATTTGCTTTTTTATTTTAAACATTGAATTGCAAAGTGGGAATAGAATAACTGGACAAAGTTAACAGTTGGTTCATCCGTGTATTCCCCCAGCCAATTGGAATTTTAATTTTAGTGAATACACCATGAGAATGAGATTGATGTGAAAGGAGTTGACTCAAATAATCTGCCTAGTGCCACAAACCTCAGTTGTTTGCTTTTTGGCTTTACCATAACTTATCACTCAGCAGCAGAAGAGTCAGTCTTTACCTGACTCCCCTTTTCTTACTCTGATGTGTAATTATAAAAAAGGCATCCAACTAAAAGCAGACGATTATTAATCAGTTTGTATAATTAATAAGCTAAAGGGTTTGAACCAATAATAAATGAAAATAACTATTTAAATGAAGCTAAGCCAATACATACATGTATTATGAATGTAAATATCTAAAAATGAATTCTTTCATAGCCAACTTGTGGCATGTGATTTTTTTTTTCCTGGCAGGTTAGTTTTGGTTTGTGGGAAGAGTTTTTATTAACCATACTTATTCACCCATACTCCATCACCTACATATACTCTAATATATCATTATATGGTTCAACATCTTTATCAGAGACTGTTGCACATGCTATTGGTACATAATGATTTTTCAGAGTTGTCTCTGTCTTTGCTTGGAAAATACATTGTCACACAATTGGCCATCAAAACAAAATATTTAATTTGATAATACAATTATCTGTGTTTATGCTACTATTAAGTGAATTAACTATATAGGCTTAACAGTCTACCACTATTCTGTTTTCTACTCTTATTTTCTAAGTAAGATGTTTGAAATTTAGATAAAATAGGTGTAAATCAGAAAATTCTCACTATTGTCCATGAGTTAAACAAAAACTAAAATACCAAGGATTTCAATTTCATATCTTTGAAATGATACTTGTTTTTTTTCTATCCTACTTATAATTCCTCAAAAAGGAAAAAAGAATTGAAACAATGCATCTGATAGTTGACATGTTACAATTTAAATGAATTGGAAGGAAACATTTTTCAGGAGCAAGAAAAACAGTTACCCTAGGGGAATAGGAAAGTAAATATTAGCAAAGTACATTTTATTTTAGGATCAAAGCAATTTAAAACACACACATACTGGTTTCCTAGGTGAGGAAGGGCCAAGGGAAGGGAATGTGTCTTTAAACTTCCAATTCGATATTTATTTAAAAATTTTTTTTAACCTTTCTTGGCAGGTTTAGATCCAAATAAGCATCTTGGAAAAACCCTCGATCAAATGGAGCCTTATCTCTTAGAGGTAAGAATTTCTACTGCATGTTACTCAGAATATAGGCATGTAAAGGGTGGAAAAAATAAATGCCGTGTTATGATAATTATAAAATCAATTTTATTCTAGAAAAACTCAGATATATTCATGATGTATTTTTATAAAAAACTTGTGAGTATGAAAATGTCTAAAAACATTGTGAAAATTATTATCATCTTGTTAACTACAAAAGGGTAATAAGCAAACTATACCTAAAAGAAATTGCTCCATTAGAAAGTTTACTTTTATTAAAATGAACATTCTATGCTTTACAAAAAGTCCTACATTCCTAAAGTATCTGATAGTCTTCATAATTAGATTTTTTAATCAAAAATGTGAGTGGAAACTATCTTTAGAGATTATCTAATCTAACCTCTTTTACTAATTAGAAAATTAATTTTCAGAATAGTAAAGAAATTAGCTCCAAATTTCAAGTTATAGTCTTTTAGTCCTTATCATTGTCGAATCCTAAATGTGTTCTAAACATTAAAGAAAGATTTGGTTATTTTCACTCTTTTTTATTAACTATGTTGTATTCTACTAGAGTTTCGAGGCAAATATTATTAATAGTATAGCAATGTTTCATGAACTAGAATACTGTAATTACTAGAGTTTTTTATTCCACAATCATAATGGAAGAAAATAACCCAACTTCTATGAAAGAACTGATCTCCTTTAATAAGTTATCGTTTTCCCCTCCTATGCTCTTAATTTATCAACACTGTCTATGATGTGAACTGTCAGCAGTTACACTGTTCACTAACTTTATGGGTTTCACATTTTCTTTCAGTTATCTGTATTTGATTATTTTATGGTTTTTCGATCAATATGTACCAAATGCCTAGGAATCCCTAAAAAGTTAATTCCTTCTCTTATTAAGCATTGTTAAGTATCTATTAAGTGCCAGGCAGATAGTAAAGATTAAAATAAAAATGAAGTGATAATATCATTGTGATAAATTATATTTGATTTCTAAATAATTTGGTGTCATTTATTTAAGTCTATCTAATGGACATGGTTGCTTTCTGGGCCCTTCTGATAGGAGTCTTCTGATGGCAGTTTGTTGTAAGGCCTGCGTTATACCTATGTTCAAATTTGTTCACTCCTGTCAGACTAATTTTGCTTCTGCCAAAACAACATACATAAATAATGAAGTTAAATTTGGGGGGTTAAAAGAAAGAAAACTTCAGAAATGAGAGACTATGGTTTTGACAAAGGAGCTTTCTGTAAACAGGTTCTTAAATTTGAAGTTATGAGTTTAGATTTCAAGCATGTAGAGATTCTTTGTAGAAAAGGCAAGTAAGGTTTTGGAATTGCCAAGATATTGATTATGAATTAAGGTGAATATTATCATAAGATGTTTAAACACAAAAATCCAGAAATCATTTTACTCAGCTTAAGCAAGTTCCTCAACGTGATCTGGCAATCTTACATTTCTCTAGAAAAAGTCTCTACCCATTCTTCACAATGGCTTTTTTATGCCTTCTTTAGTCCCAAATTTCAAAATTTTTTACCTTTTTCCTCACTTTGAATGGATGACATATTTCTTCACAGATAAAACAGAAGCCATCATACTAGAAATCCCTCCGTCTCCGAGCACCACCTCTACTAATTTACCTTTGCCCAAACATATCCTTGCTTCCTGTAATGGAGAGAGGTGTTTCTCTTTCTGTATATGGCTGACTCCCTACCTATGCTCTGAATCCCATCTACACCTGTCTTAGAGACTTTACAGTCAACCTATCCCTTTCAGTATCTTCATCCTTTCTCTATTACTCCTTCATGTCAGTATTGAAACATGCCACCACCTCTCTCATTCTAAAGATTTCCTTTCTCAATTCTAGTTACTTCTCTAGGCATTTCTTCTTGCTTCAAAACCAAAAATTTTAGAATTGTTTTTTGTTCTTATGGTCAGTATTTCTTCATGTTACAAATGCCTCATATTCCTGATGTCTGGCTTCTCCTTCCACCTCTAATTGGATTTTATCAAACCCAATAGATACCTTTTAGTCTTTATTTGACAGTTATAAACACCCTTTTTGAAATACTTCTTTTGGCATTCATGATGCTATACTTTCTTAGTTTTCCTGTTTTCGATCTAGTCACTTTTAGTCTCTTTTGCCAATTCCTAATCTAGGCTCCATTTTTACTATACAAACTTTCTCTGTGTGATCTCAATCACTCACGCGCTTTAATTACTGTCTCTATTCTGATGACTCCCAAATATTTCTGATCCATATTTCTCTGCTAAGTTCCAGTGCCCAAAGGCACCATAAATTAAATCTCTACAAACTTGATTGTGGTCTTTGTATCCATCACTTTTTGCTATTCCCTTTGTCATCACCTTAATTCAGGTGCCTGTCACTTCAGGCCTAAGGTATTACTGACATCTTCAAATTTGCCTCTACATTCTATTTCCCAAAGAATTACTTTTGCTTACTGCCTCAAGATAATTGTTCTAATATATTCACTGAAATTGTGTCACTCACACACTTCAAAACTTTAAATGAGTCCTCACTGCCTACAGGCTAAAATCCTAAATTCTTTAGACTCCTCTTTCCATTACCTACTGTGTCCAACCCATTAACATGATCTTTCTGCTCTATCTCCAGAATATATTCAAAATCCATGCAGTTATCACTGTCTCTGCTGCCACCACCAAACCATAATCATCTCTTGTGAGGAATACTTCGTCAACCCCTAATTGTTCTGCTTACTTATTTCCACTACTGCCTTATTATTAGCCATTATTTATACAGATGCCAGAATGATTTTTTTAAAGTGTAAATGAAATCACACCACTACTTTGTTTAAAATTTAAATGGTTTTTCATTACAATTAGAATAACATCTAAACTCCTGCGAGATCACAGCCAATGAGATCCTATCAATTTTTCAGGACCATTTCTACCAGTCTCTATCTCATTCATTGAGTCATAGCCACATATGCTTCTTCATTACTTAAAAATACTTCATTATGCTTTTTCTTCTTAGGACTTTCCACTGCCCGAAATATTTTTCCCTCAGATCATCTTATGGTCAATGCTTTTTGTAATTTAAGTGACAACTCAAATACTACTTCCTTAGAAATGCTCTCCTTGACTCCCCCAGGTAATGCAGTCTCTGTGAAGTATCTTTTATCTGTTTACATTTATTGTGTGTTGCCCCCTCCCCACTAGAATGAAAGCTCCAACAATCTTGCCAAGATTTTGGCAAAGTTTAGTTCTTTAGTTCTTTCATTCAGTTGTTTGTTCGACTATCTATTCATTGCTCTTGTCTTTAAATTATTTAACATTTCTTGAGGACCTGTTATGTAACAGATGCTATGGTGAGCACTATGTGTACATAATGAATTAAACATATTAGATCATTGTTCTTTACCAGTTTACCATCTGCCATAGATTTCAGACTTGAGGGTGTAGTTTACTGGCGACTTTATTAAAAATGCATATGCTCTTTTCCCATCCCAAGAAATTTCAGTTCAGAAGAACCAGAAATTTAATCTTCAAACAAGCACCAGGCAATTCGAACACAGTAATCAAGGATATCATCTTCTAGTTCATCAATACCACCACACACTTGAGGTCCTATCTTTCTGGTTTTCTTGTAACTGTCATCCCTTGGCTTCTATGATACTGCTCACTCATGAAACCTTTCTGAGTGCTTTCTTAGCTTCCTTTTGGGGTTTACCATATATATTGTACTGCTTATATGTTGTGGTTCCATCCATAGCCTTCCTCCTATGATGATATTAAATACTCTGATGACTTCAGCTACCAATTTTATTCTTATGACAATTAAGTCTATTCTTCTATTGTATTTGTATGCTCCAGACATATGCATTCAGATGTCAACTCTTAAATGTCCTCAAGCACCTCAACTTTAACTGTGCAGAACTGAACATTTCTTAACTGACAATGAAGGGTCCCATTGTCCACTCAGTTGTCCAAGCCAAAAAAATGAATTGTAATAAATGATATCATATATTCCGTTATTCATAAGTAAGACCCCAAATCCTTTTAATTCTACTTTCTTAATTTCTTATTATCCATCCCTTTTAATCCTCACTGTCACTGTGTCAAGATCTGCCCTAGGTTACTACAGCAGTCTTATAGCTAAAGTCTTTCTCTTCCCTGACTTACCCCTTGTCGATCCAGTCCACATTACTGCTATCATAATATATGTCAAATACAAATTCCAATCATATTACACTTTCTTTATAAACTTTTGGGTTGCTCCCTGTTGCCTCAAAATAAAATTTAAACTCCTTAACATGGCGTGATCTGTCCTTGGGGAAAATGAGACTTGACAGATATAGATAGTCTCTTATATCCACTCTATCCTTCATCAATTTAGAACTATTGATGGTTTTCCTAGAGTGAGTATTTCCTCCTGCTGCCATGTTCCACTTCCCTTTTCTGCATGCTTTATCTCTCTTTCACTCAACTAAATCTAATCTGTCCTTAAAGTCTAAGCTCAGAGTTTAATACTGTGAGGTTTTCTTATTTAAGTAAGCCTCCTTTGAGCTGCCATTTTCTTTGTCTCCTAGTATATAGCAATTCTCATGTTGTGTTTTATTTTTCTTTTAATGTTTATTATAAAATTAAGTCATGTAATATGTAAAAAATGAATTCAAACACTATAAAATAATGAAAAATCTTCTAACTCCAAAATCTAACTAACTCCAAGTTCTCAGTTTTTCTGTCCTTTCCCAGATCAACCATTCTTCTAGTCTAATGTATCTCTTCAAAAACATTTTTGCATACGTAAATATATATCTATGTGTTTATCCATTTTTACCTTAATTGGAGCATCATTATCTTCTATTACATGGATAGTATATTGAATCTTTTGTTTATAGAGGAATTTTATTCTTTACTGATTTCTTTTATGTCTTTTTCTATTACAAATAATGCTAGAATGAATATCATTGTATATATATTTTGGAGCATGTATGAATTTATCTGTAGGATAAAATCCTGCGGTGGAAATGCTGAGTCAGAAGGTATATATAATTTTAATTTTAATGGATATTGAAGACATCCATTTTCAGCTATGATGAATAACTTGCATCAGATCAACTCTCTCAATGCAAACAACTAGAAAAGTTGTCTGAAATTAAAACAAAAATAATATTGCAGGGCATTAAAGAATTACAGAAACTGAAATGATTTGAATTCCAGTGAGAACAGAAGCCCTGAGCATGGCCTCCTTTGCCCTCAAGGCATTTTCTAATTAAAAAATGATACAGGGATGCCAAGAAGTTGAAGAGAAAGCTTCAACTGAGAAGCTGAGTAGAGCTTTCAGCAGCTTAATAGGGCTATGGAGACAAAAACTGGAATTCAGGGCAAACCTAAATAGAGTGGACCTGGTTAACCCTCTAGGTTTTCAGTTGGGCTCTTGAATGGACTATACCTTAAGAATAAAGGCAAACCAGAAATAATCCAGTCCTCTCAAATACTTCTATCTAACTTTGAATCATATAGAAAAATATGCAAAGCAGTCTGAGTGTTTTTTCTCTGGTTTCTGCATAGTCTAATCTGCGTGTCCATGAGCTCTCCATAAAGAGAGAGCTTAATAAAATTTTACACAGTTAGCAATTTGTTTCTCACCTCTTTCACAACAGGTATCTGACACAGCCCAGATTTTAATTCATACTACCCAGGTTTTTTGCCTAAATTTTGCCAGAGTTTCTTGTTTTCTTTCATTTTTGCATATACTCATAAAGGAGACTCAATCAATTGCCCAATATACCCAGAAAACAGTGACTGTAATACAAAAGTGAATGTATCATCAAATTCATCTTTCTGCAATTAGACGGTATTTTTTTTAACTTATTATCTAGGTATCTATCTTCTGCATCATTGCCTAAGACAAATCAGATTTTAAGGAATGCCATATCTCCTTATCTTTATGAATAATGGGATTAACCTCATTAAGTGAGATAAAAGATCAACCACGTATTCATTTTTCAAGTTGTTGACACAATTCTGAATAGTCAAGGAATCTGAAAGAAGAAGAGGAGAAGAAAATAGGTGACCTGTGGACTTGCAGGGGTGGGAGAAAAAGGAGTTAGGTAGAGGAACCCTTTTTATTCACCTGCCTCAAATCCCTTTCTGTAATGTGGGAGTTGTTAATGTAAGAAGTCAATTTAGCTAATACAGTAACCCTTTAAAATATTACTGTATCCAAGAGTCAATATTTTTAGTTAAGGAAATTTTTGCATATTATAATAATTTCCCTTACATAAATGAATATTTAATTTTGAGAATTACAGAGGGGTTGGTGGCAAGGATGGTGGAGAGAAGATGATACCTTTGGGCAAGGGTCCTTTTCATAGTTTGTTCCGATCCCATGGGGTAAGAGGCAGTATGGGACAGCAATCTTCAAATTACCTCTGTACCTAGGAGCCCAAGTATGAATCCTGACTCTACTGCTTACCTAAAGCATTGATCTTGTTAGTTTTCCATGTGTAAAATGGAAGTAATAACAATGAAATGATATATAAGGTGCTTAGCTCAGTATCTGGCACATTATAAGTGTTCAATAAATATTAGCAGTGTTTACTATTATGAGTAAAATTTACCATTACTGAAGAATAATTCTGAAATTTTTCTGCTTTACAAAATACACAGAAAACTGGGTAGACACTATAATTGTAGTGATATTTAAAACTCTAAAGGAATTGTTAACTGGCATGTATCAACATTTAAGATAGTAATCCTAACAGAAAAATGGCAAAGAGTATGGAGAACCACTGTACAAAAAAGAATGTCTCAGAACCTCATACTGATCTGAGGAGATGCTCAAACTGATTTAGTAATCAGAGAAATGCAAATTAAAGCAACAGCAAGATGTTACTTTGTACTAGTTTGGCACAAATAAGAAAGCTGGATAATGCCAATTGTTGACAGGTGGGGATTTTTATAGAACCCCTCTAAGAATGTAGATTGATACTGCCATTCGAGAGGGCAGTATGGCAATATCTGATTAAATATCCTTATCCTCCTTGAAATAGTGATTCTCCTATCAGTCTATAGGGGGACATTAGTGAGAATAGTCTGCAGGATTTTTTTATGGTGTTGGGGTTGTTGGAGGCAATATGGATGTCCATTCCTGGGAGAGCCAATTGTTAAAATGTGATGGATGCACATTACGAAGAACAAGTCTGCAATTAGAAAAATATAGTCAATGTGCACATAACATCAAAGTGCTGAATGAATAAAACCAACATTGAAATAAATTAAAAATATAGGCACACAAAATAATAATACATTTGCAAGGGCATAGACAAAAGATACACATTAAATACTTTTAAATGTTTGCCTTTGACAAGGAAAAATTAGGAATAGAAATAGTGATAAATCACAGTTTTTAAAAAATAACATAAAAATACTTGTCTATTGCTAAAAATTTGAAATATAATTAAATGTAGGGAAACAAATAAAAAACATAGTATTCCTCCGTCAAGTACACAGCTAACATGTTGGTGTATTTCATAATGATTTATTTCCTGAGACTTTCTTGTTCTTCAAGTTCACATAGTTAAAACAGAAACAAATTTATATATAAATAGAATAAACTGATGGTTGTCAGATGGGAGGGTGGTTGGCGTCTAGATGAAAAGGTGAAGGAATTAAGAAGTACGAATTAGCAATTACAAAATAGTCACAAGGATGTAAAGTACGCTTTGGAAATATAGTCAGTAATATTGTTATGACCATGTATGGTGGCAGGTGGGTGCAAGACTTACTGGGAGGATCACTTTGTAAGCTCTATAAATATCCAACCACTATGCTGTACACCTGAAACTAATATAGTAGTGAATGTCAACTGTAATTGAAAAAAATTTTTTTTTATTTTTTTAAGTTCACATAGTTAAATATATGTACATATTTTAATTACATATTGGGTTAAACTATACATACAGTTTGTCCCCTTTTTTTTCCTAACATTATGCCATGTTTATTTTCCCACATAACTAAATCTACTTTGAAATACATTAATTTATGGTTGTATAGGTTCCATCATATTCATATTCTACATGTGAAAGTATCATGACGAACTTAACAAATTATCTCTTGTTGGAAATATTTGTTATTTCTAAGTTACCATAAATAGTGTTATTTTGAAATTATTATAAATAATGTTATGATTATATGATTATCATCTTTCTAATAAACCCTCATGTACATTTCTTATTATATTATTTTCTTTAGATAAATTCCTAGGAATGAAATTTCAGTGTCAAAAAATAAAGCAACTTTAAAGCTTGTACATTTATTACTCTAAATTAACTGTGAAATAATTTTAGCCATCACTTCTTAAACTTCTGCAGATTCCTAAAATTCCTAAAATTATAATCTGATAAGTGCACAATGGATTCTATCTTACCTTTGGTGGCTTTCCCCCCAAGGATTATTTTCTCATTGTTCAAAAAAAGGTGAATTTTAATATAAAACTTACATCAAATTTTAAATGTTTACAACTGTACTTTAAGTGTTTATTAAGAGTATTCCTATTTTTGTGATATTTTACAATGTTTATCAAAGTTCATACTCTCAATATGGTTTAGCTCTCTTTACTTCCTTTGTTTCCATCACATATGTGGACTCTTTCCCCTCCTTCCATCTACCCATATGGTTATGTTGCATCAATAGTCAGTGTTTACATTATAGTACCTATAATATAATAGTGCTTACATTATAATACCTATAAAAATCCAATCACAGCTGAGTTGGTTAATAAACTCTGGTAATAAACCTTTCCTCTACAACTTTTTATTTTTTTCCTCTGAACTAATAATTATCTTGTTTTCTTCATTTATTTAGTATTCTTTGTACTTATCACAAATTCAACACTATATTCATTGCCAGTTTTCTAATCTCTTATCCAGGTGTTCAGACATATTAAGTATTTTGTCAGTTTCTTCCCCCTGTAGAAGTCTTTTCTAGGGCCTGCTGACCTGGTATAATCTGGATCGGTTTCTTCTATGCCTGTTACAAGACTGTCATCCTAGCCTCTCCCCATAGTTCTGGAGATCTCTTTACCTTCCTTCTGTGTTGAAGCCCTTGTTTCCTGGGTCGAGTGTCTTCCTTTTTCTTTGTTTATTCTCATTTTTGTAAAGTACATTCTCTAGAAAAAAAATTTAATAAGGGTTCACAGAAGGTAAATATCTATAAATATCTTTATTCTTTCCTCACTTTTGATTGGTTCATAGATTCTATTTTTAGAATGTATTTCTAGATTGTTTCTAGTATTGCTTCATTTCCTTACAGATTGGTATAGACTCAAAGTCATTCTGATTCCTGACTGTCCATATGTGACTGTAATTATTTCTCTCATTGTCTCCTCTCTGAGACAATGTAAGATTTTTTTTTGCCTCTAGAAGTATAAAATTCGATGTGTTATAACTTGGGTGTGTGTATTTTTATCCATGTGCTGGGATAGGTAGAATTTTCAGTGTGAAAATTTCAGTTCTGGAAAATTTTCTTGAATTAATTCACTGGTATTTACCACCCATCTGTTTTAGCTTTGGGATTTCTATTAATTAAATGGTCCTTTAATTTCTAACTTTTCTCCCTTAATTTTTATCTAATTCATTTGCCCTTTCTGGGAGAAAATTTCTTAATTTTACCTTTAAATCTTTCAATTGAGTTTTTATATCATTTTTAATTTCTAAAAGCTCATTTTTTATTCTCTGAATGTTCTTTTTTTGTCTATAGTACTCTATCTTTATTATAACGTATTCTTTCTCTTTTTGTTCTCTCTTTTTGTCTCTTTTTGTTTTGCAGATTTTTTTGTTTGTTTTTTGTTTCTTCTCTCCTCATAGTCTGTTTTCTACATTGCTTACTTTGGTCTCTAACTTTTATTTTGAGGTGTTTCTTCTAATCTTTGGTGCTCTGTTCATATTTAAAAGTAGGGGTCTGAAGTTTTTATATTAAGCACTAAGTGTGTGGGTGGGTCTTTGTGACCTTGAGTTTTGCTATAGGGAAATAAAACCAGGTCATTTAATTTGAGCTGGTTAGATCCCAAAGAGAAGGATTCTCCAGTCCCCTGTCTTAAAGAGAAGGCATGCTACCTTTTTTTTTTTTCCCCTGGGAATTGATAGGGAAAAAATGGATTCTGGAGGTCTCAGAATCTTGTGTGCATACATTAACTGAATCCCTCTATTGTTATTATAGTACCCCTGCCTTCAGCTGTGTCTCATTTTTCTCAAGCCAGTTCCTCTGCAAATAAACCTCCAGTGTTCTGCCAGGTGGAGGGGAGTTAGTTGCCAGTCAAGAGGGAAGGGATCTAGGGATCTGACTGCTTGTTAAACAGTCTGCCAATCAATCCTTATTTTGGTTTCCTTTTTATTTCTCTTCACCTCTAGAGGTACTTGGTGCTGCTATTTCCTTGTTGTTTTAGAGGAGAGCATTATTCTGCTGTGTCAACTGGGTTTGTCCTCATTCTCCACTATTAGTCTAGGACTCAGTGTTCTTTGTCCTGCTAAATTGGTTGATTCTATCACTTTCTTTCTTCTGCCCTCTATCTTTATGAGTTTATGCCTTGTTATGAAATACTTTCCAGTAAGGCTTTAGAAGGGGGTGAGGGTAAATGCATGAATTCAATCCACCATCTTTACCAGCAGCAGTTACTCTTTAACCAAGACTTGATTTTTAAGATCCTCTAAGTAAAAGTTGTCTGCTAGATGCAAGAGTCAAACCATATTATATAAAAATAAGTTGTGGGTATGTAGATTTGGTTGCTTTTTCCAGGACTGTTCACATAGAATTGGAAAATATGACTTTTAGCCTGAATCAAAGGTAAGCAGATGTGTATTGACTATTTAAGGAGCATACCACTCTGCTGGGTGCTTGCTTTAAAAGCTAAACAAGATTTAATGCAGATTTCAAGCTTTTAAGCTCTGTTCTATATGAGTCAACTTGTCTTCTTTATAAGTTTGACAAAAGCACAGTTTCAATCCTAGCTACCTATCACTTAAAAACCAAAAGAGAAAGAGAGTTTTACCAAAGTTGATTTGATGTTGTGGGTGAGAGAGACAGAATTTTAAGCCTTGTTCCCTGCAGTGCTGACTTCATGGAAAAGAACATCTTAAACTGACCACAAAAGTCAAGAAGAGGCAGAACATCTTTGACAGGAGATTTTGAATTTTAAACATAACCGTGTCAGAAGAACATTTGTGGTTGAGATGTCCAATGACATATAAATTACAAAGTATATTAAAATATACTCAAAGAAAGTAAAAAATAAGAAATCTAGCTATGGGAGGTGAACACACAGTGTAAATATATATATATATATATATATATATATATATATATATATTCCTTACTGTTAAAGTGTACAGATGAAACTTACTGTATTCCGTTAACCAATGTCACCATAAAAAAATAAATAAGTAAAAATTTAAAGATAAATAAGTAAATAAATACATAAAAATTTTTAAAAAATAAAATGCAAAAAAAAAATGTGCCATAGAATTTTAAAGAAAGAAATTACATGTTGTTGAGAGAATTCTGAGTAATTTCAGAGATAAATTGACAGCCATACTGCACTTAAAAAAAGGATAAGATTTTTAACTAAATGGATTGTTTATAGTATATTTCAAGTACTGGCAAAGAAAGAAGAAAAAAGAGGATGAAGCCAAACAATGAATGATTTTGAATACTGAAGTGAACATTTAATTATCCAGACAGTGAAGAGAACTTGAACATTTTAGAGCAAGGGAGTAAAATTCTTAACGGTAGACTTTAAATAATCTGACCTGGAGTAATGTCCATTGCTTGTTGTATTTAAAGAGATGAGGTGAAGGTCCTCCATAGTTAGTGGCTGTTCCAAAATATGACCTAGAACATGTCCCTTACATTTCTGAGTATGTGTCATAGATGAACTCTTAATTGCCATGTCATGTGGTACTAATAGAATTGAATGACAAGTATTTGTAAGGACTTCTTATGTGTGTGCCCAGTTCTATGCTAAGTGCTATAAGGAGTACAAAATAACCCAACGATTTAAAATTTTTCACGGACTGTAGAATCTAACAAGTTGGGGGAGGGTGCTGATAACTTGGATTAGGTAAAGCCAAATTAGTATTTACTATAAATGTAATTGGAAGCTAAAAGATGGAAGATGGCCACATGACCTAGAATAGCTAGGGGTATATCATGGAAGGGTTAGCATTTAAACTAATTTAAAGGATTATTTCAGCCTCCTAAAAACCTCTCTCAAAGTATCTGTGCTCTCCTCTCCATCTTCACTGCTACTTCCACAGTTCAGAAAATCTTCACCTACTGCCTACATTCCTCCAGTGATTTCTCAGCTCTTTCTCCTTTTGACTTACTCCCTACCAGCCCATTCTCCATTGTAAGACAGAATGTTTCTAAAAGACAAATGCAATCATGTCAATTTTCTGCTTAATACCTATCCATGGGTTTTTATTGGCCTTAGGATAATGGCTTAGCATGGTTCTTGAAGCCCCATAAAATCTGTCCTACCACCATTACTCATCTAGTT
Source organism: Eidolon dupreanum (assembly GCA_028627145.1). Classification (NCBI taxonomy): domain Eukaryota; kingdom Metazoa; phylum Chordata; class Mammalia; order Chiroptera; family Pteropodidae; genus Eidolon; species Eidolon dupreanum. Next base: position 59,360,439 of record CM053509.1, read on the forward strand.
ATGCTCCAGCTATGGCAGACTTATTTCAATTTCTAGTACCTATCATGTGCTCTGGGACTTAACATATGCCCTTCCTTCTGGAACAGTTTTTCCTTCTGTCTTCTCTTTCCCCCTCCCCTCCCTCACTCTCTCTAGCCTTTCCTGGTTACTCAATCCTTCAGATCTCAGCTTAAGTTTTACTTACTTTGAGAAACCTTTTGAGTTCCTTCTAGTTAGGTCTCCTGCTTTAAACTTCACAGCATCTCATGTATCCACCAAAGCTATCACTACCTTTTATTGTAATTGCTTGTTTAACTTTCTGTCTATACCTCTAGGCAGTAAGCTGTTTCATGCAAAATTCATGTCTGCTCCCATTGTTACACCAGCACTTAAAATAATGCCAAATCTATCATAGATATTCAGTAAATACTGTTTGAATAAGTGCTATGAGTGAATATATGCAGCATGAAATTATTTTGTATGTTAAACATGTTATTAAATAAAATTGGGCTGGGTTTTATAAACCTCATGGTTTTCTCTCTAACTGGTGAGAGGCTGGGTGAAGGTGAAGTACAATTTCATTTGGCTTTTTTTTTTTTTTTTTCAAATGAAGGATAACTAACAAATAAATGAGGCTGGTTTAAAAGAAGAAAAAAATATTTAATAAGATATTCTTATAGTTATTACAGTCTTTGAAAGGGATAAAAAAATTGAACAGAGAACTCATGATGCCCTTAACCTTTTCAGTTCAATAACAAGTATCATTCAAATGGAGTTACTAATGTGAATATCAATATCAGTAAGTATGTCAGAAAAAGATAAAATCATATAAGTAATAGTCTTTTCATTTACTAGGAATTCACTTTTTAAATACTCAGACTCTAAGACATTCTTATAAGCCATGAAATGACCCAAGTCATTCACATCTGTTCAAAATGTTTCTTAAAAAGCTTATCTTAATAGTAGTTATTTGGTAAAACTAATAATTCTGTTATCTCCTCCCATAAGAACCAACTGCCATAAATTTGCTTCTTCTCTACTTCATGAAAATTTATCTACTTTGTTGCTGTGAGCTCTTTTACAAAATGCCACCCAGTTTTCTTTCCTCACTTTCCTTGCTATTCGGCTTTGCAATATCATTCACATTACTACTGATCCTTAAATTCTCATATATCCATTCTATAAATCCCTAAAGGCACATAGTCAAAGTTGAAATGTAATGGATTCAGAATGGAAGCACAACTTCAAAAATAACCAAATAAATAAATGCATAAGTATCCAGGTAAAACTGAAGACTTAGGACACAGTCCCAGCCCTGACGGTAACAGAAGGCATCAGTGGAGTCACTCTTCCTTTGGTCTATGAAGACTTAGGGCTAGGAGAGGCTGTAGGCAGAGAAAACTATGAAATTCAGAATGGAGAAGAAATCATAGTGATAAAGCCTCAACACAGGAGCAGAAAGATTCAGTGACATAACTAGTGAGAGTGCCCCCCACCACTGGTTTCAGCCATGTGTCAGGCAAATAGGAGATTATTTTACTCTCAATATCATTTAAATAATATAACATATTTAATACCAATCACAGGTTGTTGTGTGGGTTTTTTTTTTTTTTTTTAATTTCAGGTTTAATTAGATGACATTATAAGCTATTCCAGCCTTTCTTGAAGTTAGACCTTCCTAAGGCTTGTCTGCAACTTTGGAACTTCACTCGTTCTCAGTACCCTTGGAGCTTTACTAATAATAATAACCTTAAGCGTAACAACCATGTTTGCAGCTTCTTTTGTTCACAGGCCTAAGGAAGGGCCTTAGATTGCTCTCTCTGTGTCTCTGAGAAATGCTCTAAACACAACATGTATTTTCCTCTTCCACATTTAGTCAAAGAGGAGAAGCACACTTAGGCTGTACATATTCTCATTTACTACATAATGACTTAGTACCTTTCATTCTTAGTCTCTCTTTCAGTCTAAAACTAATATAATCCTAAAATTTATAATAACTTCTAAGTTTTTCATTATACACAAAAATGTTGGTTATTTACACATTTCTGTAAAGGTTTGGGATTATTAAAAATCCCATGTTTTATGATAGCATCTTTCAAATGGCTTTAAATACATCTTTTAAGCAGAAATATAACATTATTTTCTTGTGGCTTGCAATCTATTTTGGAATTAAAGCTTCATACATGGATATTTTTAGAACAAATAATATGTTAAATGAGCATTGTTGCTAGTTAATTTTAAATTTACTGTTTTTTATTTTTATTTTCAGCTTTCTAAGAAATATGGAGTCCATGTTTGTGGAGAAGGTGGAGAGTATGAAACATTCACTTTGGATTGCCCTCTATTTAAGAAGAAAATAATTGTGTAAGATATCATTTCAGCATTTTCTTCCCTTTCTTTAAATTTAAGTGATGGAAGCAACTTTACATTAAGCTCGAGGCAACTTTTGTTGGGAGAAATAGAACATGTCCTCTAAGTTCACAAACACTCAATTTGTTTAATACCAGTGAAGTCGTCTGAATACCTAAATCAATACCTGACAAGAGGAGGCCTTCATAGAAAGCTATAAACTTTTTAGACATTGCACTTTCGTTTACTTGCTGATTATGGCCTGCAGTAAAACTGGTACCTACACACTGACACTTTTATCCTTTCATGAAGTGTGAATTGCCTGTATTATTTATCTTTCATTACAGCTACGTTTGATAAACTGCCACATCAGTAGCCTGTGGGTTCCATTAACTCCATCCTCTTTTTCCTTTTTCTTGGCTTTAACAACTTAGGATGGTAACACTAAACATTTCTCTTCAATTATTTGGTGTTATTTTTACAAATAAACTTTGTGAATTCAGTTTATGGTGAGTAGTGTGATTTCTTTGCCATAAATTGTTAAAATTAGTGTAACAGAAAACAGGAACTTTCTCCAGTTTGTTACATTATTATCCATACTCTAATTTATGTCACTCTTCTCATATGCTAAGAGAGCACTTTTATCTGCTTTTTGGTAAACAACATCAGAATTATGCTTGATTTCAGAAATAATATACACCTCATCTGATGAAAGATTAGAATTCTGTATTGAATAGACAGCTTCAATATTTTCAACAGAAAGATGACTTCTTTGGACATATTAATAATGAGGGAAGGAACGATCTAAGAAAATTATGGCAACTTTAGGTAAATTTTCTAAAATATCCATTGGTCTTATGAAACATGGCCAAGACTTTTTCATTACCATGTACAATATTCACCCATTCTTGCTTCTTTTATGTTCTCCTAGCTTCTTTTCCATTAATAATCATCAGCATAATAATTTATTTGGCAAATATTTATCAAGTGCCAGTATGTCCAAAGCTTTCTTCTGGGCATCATTGATGTTCAAACATAATTCCTGCCTCCAAAGGGTGAGGGGACACACATTATATTATGATACAAAATGGTAAAGGATAAGAGACATAAGAATAAGCTCATAATTGGGATGTATTTCTCTGGCTATGATGATCACAAAACCATTCATGAATGAACTATCTGTGAGGTATTATTTCTATTAAATAAATACTGTTTCATTATTCAAGAAAAGATTCTGCATGCTAGTGTGAAATTACAATATAATAGGAAACTTACAATATATTTATTTTATTGATATGGGACTAACCAAAAATTTTTTTAAAAGCATGATAAGAGAAAAAATGCCCAAGAGTAATGCTTTTCCCATGTACTTGACAAGTTGAGTCCTAGAACACCCAGAAGTCTTTATGGACAACCTAGAATTATAAGATTTTTACTTTTTTATATGACCTAACCAGGTCAGTTTATCACTTTACTTTAGATTGAAAATGAATCTTTTCCACCTTATTATTTTGTTTATAATGAAAAGAAACCTAAGGAAACCTAAGCCTGACTGAGACAATGTCATGAGGGGTATTAGAAAGAGGGATTTCAGAAGAGGTGTGTTAGCACCTTCTAATTCTAATGTTATTAAACATTAACCCTCTAGTTCAAATTGTTATTGAGACAAATTATGTGGGTGAGACTCTGCAAGCTGCCACCCTGCTCGGTAGGAGTTCTTCCTGTAAGAATGGTCAGTCAAATCAACAATACGTAGTAATAAGTTCTAGCATATGGCTGTGTACTTTAAGAACACCAGAAGAAGCACTGTCTTCATTCTTACTCATTCGTCAATAAATCACTTATCTAATTCTAATGCTTAAGTACTTTCTTTGCTTTTTTTCCTTCATAGGCTCTGCCTACCTCAGCTTCATAACTTTCTTACTTGACTTCCTTTCTCTAAATCGCCTTTCCATTTCTCCCCACTTTGCAAAATTCTTTCATTTTTAAAGGCTTTGGTTGCTGTTGCCTCATTGCTTGTTCTCATACCTGAACTGTCATAACACAATTGGCACCAACAAATGTACGTTAAATATTGAATTAACTTGTCATTTATTGTTATTTGATTTTACATATCCTATTTTACTTTTATGTGTTCCTTTTTGGGTTGGGATATCTCCTAGTTTATGGGAAAAGAATGTTACTACAAAACCTTTGCTCTTTAAAATAGAAAATATCCTTATCTTACCTACCGATAAGAACTAAATGTGATGGTGTGAGTGAATATGCACGGCACATTCTAAAATTGTACGTACATGAAAGTTATTTTATTTAGAGATAATTGCCTATCAAAACTTAAGAACTAAAATCCTAATGTTTTAATAAAAATGATCATTTTCTTCTTTTTTTATGAGCACATTGTTTTAAAATATGCTACATATACTACAATGAAAAAATTTAAGTTTAGTCCCTGTAACTATTTGTTAACAATTGACCATAAAAAATACTGGGTCCTGTAACTTAGAATTCACTTTTGGGACAAATTTAACAATTTTTTCTGTTATATTTGATATAATATAATTAACCTATAGCTAGTTAATTATTTAAAATGTCATTTTGAATGTCTGATTCAAATTTTTTTTATAAAAAGATCACTTCTCAGCGGAGAAAAAAAACTTTTACATGCAAAAATGATTTGATTATAATTACAGATGTTTTTAAAACACAGATTGACCTTTTTTATAATAAAAAAATTAAAAAGAAATCAGTGTGGTTCTAGCAGTTTATTATGAGATACGTTTTGCACTAAATTCCAATTAATATTTTTAAAATCTTGTAGAAAAGACTAGCATAACAGTTTGTGGAAGTAATTTTTAAAAATTCAAACTAGAACATTTTACAATTCACTTTTCATATCAATTAGTATGTGATTACTCACCTCTAGATACAAATTTTTAGATCAGAAAATGAGTTTTTTCCTTAGGAGCTTTGGTGCAAAGAATTACAGCCTAGCCTTTGAGAGAATTGGACAGTTGTAGGTCATCAAATAAATAACCTGCTTTCTTATTACTTATTTCTTATTACTTCTACATATATATATATACATATATATATAAAAAATATCAGAATTTAAGAACTAAAATCCTAATGCTTTAATAAAAATGATAATTTTCTTCTTTTTGTTAATGAGCACATTGTTTTAATGTCAGTATTTGATACAACCACGTAATTTCCATTTGAATTATCAATATTACTCTGCTACTACTGGAAGGTTGCTATGCATGGTGTGGATGGATGAAACAATGGGAAGGAAGGAAGGGAGGGAGGGAAGAAGGAAGAGCTAAAGTTTATGATTAAAACACTATGTACTCATTTTCCCCACCTACTCCTATTTTCTAACCATAGTCATAATTCAGCCCAGACCATAGAACTATGGCATTTAACACAGCAGTGAAAGAGAACATTAGCCAGCTCTTGGCTACAGAGACACCTCATTGTAGAAGAGGTACTAAGCACATTTGTTACTTATATTAATAGGAAAAAGGGAGGAGTGTAGCCAACTTAAAAGCATTTTTGTTCGGGCATAATTGCTATTAACTTTCTGTGTTACTCTGAAGATATTCCAGCAGATTTTGCTTTGAGTTTCAGAGAAATCCATGAAGCAGACAGAAACCAGAGATCCTTGAAAGTGAGTTTCAGATGATTGTTTATGAAAGAGAAAAGAGCAATAGTGGCATTATTCTGTTTGAAACTAAAAACTGTTCATTTGAGATCTAGTCTCTCCCAGTTGAGTCTGGGTTTGTATAAGTGAATGAAATGATGTTGGTCAATTAGAGATTATGAATTTAATAGAATCCATAAAAGTCATATTCCTCTTCATTTAATGCTCAGAATATTATATATTTTCTGTGGATAACAATCTTGATTCAGAAGGCAATAATTACATCAATTAAGCAAACTATTTTCCATCAACCTTCTGTTTCTAGTGGAGATAACAAGCATGAGAAGGGAGGGCCTGAAAGCCTTTCTACTGATACAGCATTGGTTTGGGTTAATTATAGTTTTGGTGTGCTCCATTATCAAGGATGTCAAAACCAAGCTGCCTATATTAGACATAACTAAGGCTCAGGGTCAGTTTCCAAGGCTGGGATCAGGAACAGAGAGATCAAAATTTAATGTAAGAGTGAAATCATACATAGAAATTGGAGTTTAAATGTGATTGATGAGCCAAGATAGGACCAGAACAGGTGACTCTGGAGTAAATAGAGAAGCAGCGAGACTAAGGCTAACAAACCAGGAGGGGTCAAACCAGAGGGGTAGGTGGTAGAAACAAGACCTCCTCTTCACTTTCTCTTTCTCCTCCTACTCAGTATATCTGGAGGCAACTTTGGGTTGATGTAGCCTATGGAAGCAGGTTATATCTTTCTATCAAGATCCTAACTCTTTAATGATTCTATTTCTATTATAGTTGATTTCCTTTTAATGTTATAGAAGCCCTTTTTAATCTTATTTTCTTAAGCACTAACAAGAGGCATATGACACTAAAGATTCATGAATGGTAGTTGACTTTTTTTTTTTTACCATAAAACATTTATTTCTTGATCTCTGAACTTTCAACAGAAAAGTAAACAGATTTCACCCATGAAAATCTAGTATTTTGGAGCCAAATATTTTGAGGTTTCTTCTGTTGTCACTAAATAACTTTTCATTACAAAAGTTGATTCAAAAGATATCTTACATTAGTGGCAAAGAGTCAAATAAAGTAACAGTTTGTTTTGCTGTACTACAATGATTAAAATGCTAACAATGTGTTAATAGAAACAATGGAACTAGTTCTCAAGGCATTTAAGAAATGCGAACTTTCTATTTTTAAATTTCAGTTGAAATGCAAAATACTATTGCTTTCTTAATAAACAACAATAAAAAATAATTAGTTATTAGAACTTCATACATAATCTTGGTTATTCATATTTGCTTTACAGGATATCTTTGATAAAAGTTGAGTTAATTTACATGCATCCATATGGTGCCAGCAAGCAGTTCATACCATTTTACCTGAATGTGGTAATTACTATGTCAGACAATCAATTTTAATAGCAATGATATTGCAGTGTGAAGAGTTCATCTAGAGCTTAAAACCATCACCAGTACTGCTTTTGTGAAGGATAATTGAGATTTTGTGTGAAACATTGAATGAATTACCTCTTGAAAATGAAAAGAATAATGAAGATAAAGCACTATTGTTTAATGGTTAGCCCATACTAAGCAAATTTTTGAAAATGAAATTGAATAGGAGTTTTAAGCCTTAAAATTGTTCAGACAGCTTTGAGTGAACCTGAAAGTTGAACTGTGTGTCCTCATAAAGATGAAAAGCTGTTTTGCTCTTTCTGGAAAGTTTAGTATCCTTGATCCTTTTCCCAGTTAATTATTGGATTGTTAAAAACAGAGGTTAATCACTAAATATTGCATGCTAGTGAAAATAAATACAAAAGATTTTTTTGATCTCTTCTAGTCACTAACAGGAGTGATTTGCCACACTTATGTAGTAAATAAATGCATTATAAAATTTTTGTATTTCAGAGATTCATCAGAAGTAGTCATACATTCAGCTGATGCATTTGCACCTGTGGCTTACCTACGCTTTTTAGAATTGCACTTGGAGGACAAGGCAAGTAAACCTAAGATTCACAGCAATTTCAAGAGACAACTGAGATATGTGCATTGGTTCTGTATATATAATACTATTACACCAGACAAAATGGTAAAAACATGACTTATCATTAGTGATTTTTTTCAGATCCTCAGTCAATAATTAAGAATTTTGCAAACCTAAGATTCACAGCAATTTCAAGAGACAACTGAGATATGTGCATTGGTTCTGTATATATAATACTATTACACCAGACAAAATGGTAAAAACATGACTTATCATTAGTGATTTTTTTCAGATCCTCAGTCAATAATTAAGAATTTTGCAAACGTTTATAGGTTTAAGAGCTCTTTTTGAATCAAAAGATATATTTCTCAAGCGTTTGTAGTTCAGATGAAAAGGGAATCATATATGTATTAATCAAGGAGACTATAAGACAATATATAACCAAACATTAAATTATCTAGTAAAAGAAGAATTAGGTTATTGTGCATAATTATTGGGGGGGGGTTTGATAATGAATTGGATTTTTATTATGCAAAATTCAAGAAGGAGAAACAAAATCTTTTCCAAAAATATCCAAGGGAACAGAAGGCAAATAAGAGATGGAAAGTGAGGCGAAAGTGTGATAGTTTTCTTTTAAATATATTGATTGTCAACATACAGCATAATGTCAGTTTAAAGATATATTGTAGACTAAATAAAGATCTAGATTAAACCCTTTGATTAAAAGTTCTGTTCTTTGAGATGTAAAGGATTCAAAAAGTCTTCTGCATCTTCAGCCTTCTATTACCAAATCTTGAGGCACACCCTCAGTTGTATATATCATAGGGAATCTGAAGAATCAAAAGTGTTAATAAGGATTGGCAAAGGAAAGAAAAAAATGGTAACCCCAGAAATGTCAGCATGAGTTTCCAAAAGAAAAAAGTTATTGGTGTCATTTCTCTAGAAAAAAATTAGGATAGAGAAGATTGAAAATAGATAATTGAATTGGGCTAGCTAGAAGATTGGTGACCTTTTACCAAAAAGCTGGTAACCCTTAAGAGAATGAACCTATACTATTCAAACAATCTTCAAATCCACTGAAAGGAACCCATTACTTCTAGATTTCTTCTACTTTTTTGCCATGAGCACACAAAAAATCAAAGCCACTGAATTCTTGTTTAAATATGTTGGCCACTATATGTTCAGATGTACCTAAATAGCTCATTATTCACCTTGTTTTGGTATGTCATTGATCTTCACAGTCCCATTTTTCCTCTTGCAGAAAAGAATGTTATTTCTTTAAGGTAGCATATTCTCTGACACTAAATGAATATTGTGCATTTCCTTCTTTTTTTTTTCAGGTGTCCCCAGTGCCTGACAACTACAGAACATCTAATTACATACATAATTCTTAAAAAGCGTTTTTGAACATTGTTTACTAATCTGCCATTTTTATATTACAAAAAAATTATATACCATTTTCTTAATTATTATGTTCAGCTTTTTCTCATTACATTTTTTGATTATTAGATACATACATACATATATGTATTTCTTAATCAGAAAAAGTTAATAGAACTATTGATTAATTGGGAAAATGTGAATGCCTTGTTCATTAATATTGTCAATTTACTCAGGATTCACTCTTTCTCTGACTTTTGTTAATACATCCTATGTATGACCTCTATGATATGTGCCTTTTTTTCCTTAGCTTTATCTGCATCCCTAATTTTTGTAACATTTCTTTGCTTTAATTGCACTGGTTTCTTTTCATCTTTTTCTCTTTCCTGCTCTCATCTCTGCCAATAACATCATGGTGCAGAGGCATTTGACAACGAGGATGAAAAGACACTCATTATATTTAGCCAGTCAAGTTTATTCTACTGGGTGTAACCAAAGTACTGTATAACTTTTGTTTTCAGTATATTCATTGTTTCAACATTATTGGACAATTAGAAAAAGTATAATTTATAACTTATTTTTTAAAAAGCAATAAAATAGATGATTATTTAGAGCAGTTTCAAGTTCACAGCAAAATCGAGCAGAATGTACAGAGAATTCCCATATACTCTTTGCCCCTACACATGCAGTCTCCCCATAATCAACATCCCCCACCAGAGGTAAATTTGTTATAATTGATGACCCTATATTGGCCCATCATAATCACCCAAAGTTCATAGTTTACATTACGATTCACTCTTGGTGTTTTCTGTACGTGGGACAAATGCATAATGACATGTATCCATCATTATAGTATTACACAGAATATTTTCACTACCCTAAAAATCTTCCATGCCCCACCTATTCTTTGCTTACCCCACCCCCACCCCCAGCCCTTGGCAACCACTGATTTTTGTACCGTCTTCATACTTTTGCCTTCTCTAGTATGTCATATAGTTGGGATAATACCATATGTTGCCATTTTAGATTGGCCTCACTTAGTAATGTGAGTTTAAGGTTTTTCCATGTCTTCTCATGAGTTTTTAGGTGCTGAATAATATTACATTGCCTGGATGTGACACAGTTTATTTATCCATTCACCTACCAAAAGACATCTTGGTTGCTTCTAAGTTTTTGCAATTATGAATAAAGCTACTATAAAACATTCATGTGTAAGTTTTTGTGTGGATGTAAATTTTTAACTTTTTGGAGTGAATACCAAGGAACAAAATTGCTGGATTTTATAGTAAGAATGTGTTTAAGTTTATAAGAAACCAACTGCCATCTTCCAAAATTGCTGTACCATTTTGCATTCCCACAGAAGTGAATGAGAATTTCTGTTGCTCCACATCCTTGTCAGCTTTTAGTATTGTCAGTGTTTTGTTTCATCTTTCTAATAGACATGTGATGGTATCTCATTATTGTTTTAATTTGCATTTCCCTGACGACATATGTGGAGCATCTTTTCATATGCGCAGCATCTTTTCATATGCTTATTTGCCATTTCTATATCTTCTCTGATGAGATCACTTGCCAATTTTTTTAATCAATCACTGTTTTTCTAACTTTTTTTATTGTGTTTAAGAGTTCTTTGTATATTTCAGAAAATAGTTTTTTATTAGCTATATCTTTTGCAAATATTTTCTGCCAGTCTATGGCTCGTCTTCTCATTTTCTTGGCAGTGTCTTTCACAGAGAAGTTTTTAATTTTAATGAAGTCTATTTTATCAGTTATTTCTTTCATGGATAATGGCTTTGGTGTTGTATCTAAAATATCATTGCCAAACCCAAGGTCATTTAGATTTTCTCCTGTGGTGTTGCCTAAGTATTTTATAGTTCATTTTTGTAAAGGAGTGTAAGGTTTGTATCCAGATTCTTTTTTTTAAATATGTGGATATCTAGTGATTCTAGCATCATTTGTTGAAAAAAACTCTTTTTTTCATTATATTGCCTTACTCCTTTATCAAAGATTGGGTGACTATGTTTGTGTGGACCAATTTCAGCGTTCTTATTTTGTTCCATTGATCTATTTGTCTATCTTTTTGCCAATACCACAATATCCTGATTACTTAGCTTAGTAATGTGTCTTAAAGTCAGGTAATGTCAGTCTTCCAACTTTATTCTTCTGAGATTTTGATTGGGATCATATTGAATGTATAGATCAAGTTGGAAAGAATTGACATCTTTCGTCTTCCTACCCATAATCATGGAATATCTCTCTCCATTTATTTGATTCTCGTGTAATTTCTTTCATCAGAGTTTTGCTTAGACATCTTTTTTATCTTTATTGTTAAAAGTTAACATGTTCAGTGTTTCATCCTTTAGGACTTATATTTTTTGCAAATACAGGCTTTAAGGTGGCATTATTAGTGTGGGTCCAGAGAGAATTATTAAGAGTTTTTATCCCAGAATTCCCATTGCACCATATTGGCTTGGGTAAAGCTTTGGCCAAGTCACCACCTTCATTCTTGAGCCCGCCCAAATAGTAGAGAAGGAGATTCTCTAGAGGGAAAATAAAGTATAATCAACAAAAGAAAGATAAATAAATTCTAGAGGGCAAAAAGGACAGATACTGTTCCATATCTTTTATCAAAATCATATTTGTCATTTCAAAATCATATTAACAAATTAATACTTTACTCCAAATAATAGCAAGAACTTGAATACCACTCTGAAAATTTGTTCCTTAAATTTCTTTAGTTTCCATTCACTCTATGATGCATTTGCTATCTAGTTTGATCTCAGTTACTTTGATAAACTGCTATTGGTCTTTTCTCAGTCTTCATAAGCCTTAATGTTTTTCCTTAATACTGGCGGATACCATCTCTGAAAATTTTCCTTATAATGGTTATATATCATTGCACTATTCTGACTTTACCTCTCTCTCAAGATTTCTTTTATATCCTTGAGTAGCTTCTCTTCTTCATACCTTCAAAATATATACATGCCTCAGTTTATTTGTTTTTTGTTTTTTGTTTTGTTTTGTTTTGTTTTTTGATGGCTCCAATTTTTAAAAAAATACTTTCTCTTTCTGGGATTTTGTCTTTTTCCACAAGCTTGCTTTTCACTTCTGTGCAGATGATTCTCCAGTCACTTTTTTTCTGGTCTTTCTACTAATATCTACTCTTCCTCCTTAACTGTAGATCCTTATTTCTGACTAGCTACTGGACATGATTGCCAATATGTATCAAACACATTATGTACAAACCTTGAACACATTCTCTACTCCAAGTATACTTTTTCTCTATTTTTTTAACACAACCGTTTTCCCCTAGAAACTCAGGCACAGAATACTGACAACGTCTCTTATAGCTATCTTTCCTTTACCATAAACATCCAATTGGTTATCTAATCCTATATATGTTAGTTCTAATATATGGTTACACCATTCCATTTCTATGCCCATCTTTCTAGTTAAAATTGTATCTGACCAAACCCTTAGATAAGATGGAACTACTTTAAGATACTCCTTGGTTTTATTCTCCCATATTTTATTCCAGTGTCATATTTATTTTCCTTTCTAGTTTTCATTTCTCTACACAAAGAAATTCATAATAGTGAATAAGGAATTGTTTTTTAAATAAACAAGTTGTTTAACCATGAATTGAGGAAAGTCTGACATGTTGCTATAATATCCTTTTGCACTCTCACTCCCAGGACTCCTCTCCATGTGTCCTTTGCTCCAGGAATACAGAATCATTGGATACCCTCCTACTATGCCTTCTGCTTCTGTCTTCCCTTTCCTTTGCTTATCTGTCTTTGTTTCTTTCATATTTTAAAAACTGTTTACATCCTACCCATGATGCAAGACTGCATTTAAATGTTCATGTACAGTCAGCCACACCAGCTGAACTGTCCTAACACTCTTTCTTCCTTCTTGTGACAACTTAATCAGCTTTATGTTATAGTTATTTAAGGACTTATCTTATTATGTCTACTAGGTTATACATTTCTTGAGGAATTGTTATTTTTTTCATCTTCATATCTTCTGTAACAACTGTTCATTCTACAATAAGAATTTTTTAATTTAACTTGTTCGTTATTTTCTTACTTCATTTTTTTGTTCTTACATAATTTTATAGACATGTGCTTCCATTTTATCTTGCATGCCATTTAATGAAAGTCACTTTATTCTTTATATTTCTTTTATCTTGTTGTTAGAGAAAAATGCCCCCAAGCACACTAAAATGTAAAATACAACCTTTAGAGAGGTCGTTAGTGTAAAATTTAAATTATCACTAAGATTTTCACTTTATATATGATGACCCTTAAACTTTCTTATTGAATAATTAATCTATTTAAAATTTACCTTCACATTAAAATTTAAATTATTTATGTTAGCGTAAAAAGCATATCAACTAAACACGGGATCCCAAACAAAATAACTGAATAATGGAAACCTCCAGGTTAAAAATGGGGAAATATATTAAAATTTCTTTTCGGGCCCTGACTTTATTGCTTATGGCAAACTTGATGCTGAAATGTACTATACATCACTACAGTGACAGGCTTGAGAAAATGAAAAATACAAAGCTTTACATAAATCAGCCAAAAGATCGTATTAAAATGCATAACCTTTACAGAAGAATCAAGACTTTTACTTAACTATTCAGAAACTCTTTCTTCCTTATGTAGTAGTTTTAGATTTTCCAAACAGCTTTATGGGAGATAATATTTCAAATTAATTGCTGGCAAAGCCGTTGCGTTTATAAAGAGACATGTTTCACAGAAATTTGCCTCAATTTTACTAATACCCCATATTATCACTTAGCATTTTATTTTGTTTTTTGTTGAAATAATCCCATGGGACAATTATATATTTTATATAATTATAAAAGGCTCACATTTCTAGAAGTTGCCACTTTTAAAGAGATCATAATCTCATAGCATTCTTGGCTCTTTCATTTTGTTTGATTTCAGAAATATCAAATTTTTAAAAATTATAACCTTAAACCAAATTTTAGTGTAATTCTAATTATAACTTTAAATTGAAGATATTAAAGGTAATTATTATTCCAAGCATTATGATTACAGTGACAGATATCACTAGAATGGCAAATCTGAAGTTATGGCTACAATGTTGATTCAAGGTGAAGAGTGATATGTAAGATATGATCCTGTTTTTCTAAAAAATAATGGTGGAGGCACGGAGCTTATATATTTATTTGTATTTGAGGAGAGTAAGAGATAGGTATATAATAATCATACTGATAATATTGTTTTCTTTGGAAGAAGGGAACATGAAGGGGGAAAACAGGGGAGCTACATGTTTTATATATCCATAATTTATAACTTCTTACAATAAGCATATATTTTTAAATTTAAAAATATTTGATTAAGAAAATTAACAGGTGATAGGGGTGGTATAATGAGTTCCTGTGCTAAATAAATATTCAAATGTTATTCTACAACATTTTAAGTAATCTAAGTAGAAAGAGACATACTAGGGCCCTTTAAAACTTTACATAGAATTCAAATGAAACAGTATTCACAATGTGGGTTTCAATCTAGTTGATCTTATAGTAAAGTCTAAACAGAATACTGGGGCCATATATATATATATATATATATATATATATATATATATACACATATATATATATAATTTCTTACATCTATTTGCCTGACACTGTTCGTACAATGGGGATACAATAGTGAATTGAACATCCAAAAATTATTGTCTTCACTGGAGCATTTGTTTTATGGAATGAGACAGACAAATTCATCAAATATATAAAAATGTGTGTGTGTGTGTGTGTGTGTGTGTGTGTGTGTGTGTGTGTGTGTGTGTGTGTGATGGCTAAAAGTATTTGGATAACAGGTCTCTTGAATATGTTGTGCACAGGAATTTGTTCTCACTCATTGCTCATAGCAACATGTGTAAATGTAAAGATCCCCTCCATGGAGATATGCTGCCACTGTCTTCATGCCACCTCAAAAATATTTTCTTACAGATGGACAAAGGAAAGAAGATAAAGGATGACTTTTACTTACCAACATTGGTTCAACACAACTTTCCTACCTTACCCCACCCTCTCTTTATCTTCACCCTCAGGATAAAGAGGGAAGAATGTTTTGGTAAGAGGGAGCAAGGCATTTAACAGGCGTTAAAACCTAATTTCATAAATCTCACTGATATATTTTGGGATTCAGATGGCTTTTGGCCTTAAGTACCACTTAAGGGTTACTGCTTCTTCAGTTGGTTATTGGAGCAGATTAATACATTAAGCATCAGATTCACACAAATTTAAAAAGCTCCTTGACGAATTTCTGTTCCTAATACAGGGATTTCAGTAGTAGCAACAATGTACCACGGTGTCAGGAAGTCAGGAATCAAACTGGACAGTGGGAGAATGTTCTTGAACCGCGGATTTCTGGTAGACTTATCAGTTTGGAGGATGATAATAAAAATATCCAATTAATGGACTTCTGCTTTTAAACTCTGACTCTTTTTTTCTTTTAATATTTACTTAGTTGTTATGCTCTCCCATCAGCCTGTTGTTGTTGTTGTTGTTGTTGTTGTTGTTTTAAAAAATAAAGTTTCTGATATATGTTTTCATAAAGTTTCACTTTGGTGATTTCTCCTAAAAGAGAAGGGACACACTGCTTATTCATTTAACATTTATTGAGCACTTACATCTATGTGCCTGGCACTGTTCATACAATGGAGATGCAATAGTGAATTGAACATCCAAAAATTATTGCCACAAAGAAAATAGCTATAGAAAATGCACAAAAGAAAGTGAGAAAGGAATTAAATCATGTCACTACAAATAAATCAACAAAGCACAAAGGACAGCTGTGAGAGGAGCGACAAAATAGCTAAAAGACAATTATCAAAATGGCAATAAGTCCTCTACCAGTAATTACTTTAAATATAAATAAACTCCTCAATCAAAAGATATAAAGTGACCAAATGGATTTTAAAAAATAAGATGCAACTATATGCTGTCTATAAGAGTTACTTTAGATATAAAGACATAAATAGGCTGAATATGAAAGGATGGAAAAAGATATCCCATGAATAGACTCAGAATACATGTCAAAAGTTATCAAATACATAGACTCAAATTACATAAGTCAAAATTATCACAAGAGACATAGGACATTATATAATGATAAAAAGGTCAATTCACTGGGAAGATAAAACAACTATAAATATATGTGCACCTAACAGCAGAGCAACCAAATACATGAAGCAAACACTGGCAGAATTTAAGTAAGAAATAGATAGTAAAACAACAATGATTGAGATTTCATTAATGTATAGATCAACCAGAGCAAAGATTAATAAGAAAACAGAACTTGAACAGTACTATAGACTAATTGAACCTAATAGACATAAAAATCACACTGTACCTAACGGCAGCAGAATACATATTCTTCTCAAGCACACAAAGAACATTTTCCAAAATAGATCACCTGATAATCCACAAAACATATTAACAAATTTAAGAAAATTGAAATCATACCAAATATCTTTTCCCACCATAGTGGAATGAAACCAAATCAGTAGCAAAAAGAAAACTGGAAAACTCACAAATACATTGAAATTAAACAACACTCTTGAAAAACCAATGGATAAAAGAAAAAAAATCACAAGAGAAATTAGAAAATATCTTGAGACAAATAAAAATGAAAACAGAACATACCAAAACATGGGATGCAACAAAAGCAGTACCAAGAGGGAAATTTATAGCGGTAAACATATACATTAAAAACAGAAGAAATATCTCAAATCAACAACCTAACTTTACATCTCAAGAAACTAGAAAAAGAAGAATGCACTAAACCCAAAATTAACAGAAGGAAGGAAATAATAAAAACTAAAGTAAAAATAAGCAAAATAAAGAATGGTGAAAAACATGAAACTAAGAGTTGGTTTTTGAAAAGCTCAACAAAATTGACAGCCAGACTAAAAAAAATAGAATACTCAAATAACAAAAATCAAAACAAATAGAGAAAATATTGCAACTGGTACCACAGAAATAAAAAGGACCATGAAAGACTACTATGAACATTTATATGTCAAAATATTGGATAATTTACAAGGAGTGAATAAATATCTAGAAATATACAACCTACGAACATCGAATTATGAAGAAATTTTAAATCTGAGCCAATCTATAATTAGTAAGGAGGTCGAATACTACATTATGACCAAGTTTAGTTATTCCAGGGATGCAAGGATGATTTAATATCTGAAATCAGTCAGTGAATTCACCATATTAACAGAATAACAAAGACGAAAATATATGATCATCTATAATAAGTGCAGCAAACATCATACTTAATGTGAAATAGTGAAATCTTTTCCTTTGAGCTTAAAGACAAATAAGAATGCCTAAAATCACTATTTCTCTTCAGCCAGTGGGGAAGGCAAGAAAAACAATAAATGTATAAATTAGAGAAAAGAAGAAATAAAATTATCATTAATTACAGTTTATAACTATATAAATAGAAAATATAAAACAAATACACAAACATATTCTTAGAATTAATACTGAGTTTTGTAAGGTTTCTGGATGCAAAGTTAATTTAGAAAAAAATTGTTTATGTATATCAAGAAATAGAAAGCATACCAGCCTGCTTTTCACTTTCATGTTGAATAAACTTGAGCAAATTTTCTAATCTTATCTCAAGTTTCTTCTATAAAATAGGGATGGAAATAGTGTGTTTTGCTGATTCTGAGACATTTTTTTCATATTTTATCACCTTTAAAATTATAATGTTTCTTAAAGTAGATGTCTCAGATTTGATGAATATAATAGCAGCCTATAAGGTAGTTTTGAAGATTAAATGAGAAATACAATACATTTAAGATATTTACAACAGTGCCTGACACTTTACATCCATGTTAACTGTAATTATGATTTTCTTCCATTATGTTTTTTAACAAGTTATTGTTTATATAAAGAAAGCTGATTTTTTAATAAATTTATAGAAGTAGCTTACAAAAGTTATTATTTCTAGTATTTTTTTAGTGGGTCCTCTTGGATTTCTCAAGAATGTATACATGTAAATTCAATTTGAATATTTTTCTATCAAATTTTGTTCAAGTTTCATTTTCCCAGTACTTTAAGAACAAATTATGATAATAATTGCAATGATAGCAGTAACAATAATAACAATAATAACAAAAGCCAACACTAATTAATGTAGAACTTACTGTATGCTAGGTACTCTTCTAAGCATTTTAAAGATGAACAATCTTGCCTTTTTATTTCCAATAACAATAGTTTAATTAAAGCACATCAACTCAATGGAATCCATTGAAATACTTATTATAAAAGATATACAACATTGATAATTATTGCATGCCTTTAAATGATATTGGCACAATCATGCCTATAGTATTATTATAAATGCATAAAATTTATGCATATAAAAAAAAGAAGAAACATAGAAAATGATTTGTTAGGAAGAAATTCTAGATTTTGCTTCTAAATTTCTTTTGTGCTAATATTAGGTAATAATCTTTTTAAAAAATATGTTAATGGTTTATAATCTGAGGACATAATCTGTACTTACATCTTAAAAGTAAGAGGGAACATCCCAATCTGTTGTAAATATAGAATTTCTGTAAGAAAACAATTTTTTTAGTGTAAAGCTTTTGTTATACTTAGCCTTTGCAATGTATTAAAAGTGGTATGAGGAACTGAAGTTCTGGGACACACTAGAAAAAAAATGTCTCAGGGAGAATTAATGATTAATGCAAAACTCCCAAAAAGTAAGTCAGTCTCAAATATTAGAAATTAGCTAATATTTAATACTCATTATTAAACAATATTAATATTTAATAATATCTATTAATTAGAAAATGGCTACAATAAGCATAAAAAATGTTTAAATTGTTATGCCATTTGAGTGATAGTATTTTCACAATGAATGTTATCAGTATGTTTGAGGCCATATTACATCAAGAATTCTATCCTTATTGAACAATTGCTGTCTAACATGATACTTTGCAGCTACATATATGACAGTCTGTTGATTTTATATGTGAGTTTAAGGATTGTTGATCCAATGCAAACATGTAAAGAATATTTTCTTCTCAATGCAGCCTTATTCCCTAATATTTTGCTAAAGGCAAAGAATCAAAGTCACTTTAAAAATAAGATTATTTTCTGTTTTAATAGTAATTCCTCTGATTTAGATCCAAAGGTAGTTCAAGTTCAATTTGTAATGATATCAGATCTAGTATTTGCTTATGCTATGTACATTCTTTAACTGTAACATAATATGTAAATAAAGAATTTTCTCTTTTTTTGTAACCAAATAAAGTTCAGAACAAAATTATGGAGTCCAGTAACCTACTTTTTATTTTGTTTAAAATTTAGATCATGGTCCACATGTAGGAAAACAGCAATGCATTATACCATATACAATTTAATTGTTTTTTTTGTTCATTCAATTTGATATATATCACTTAGTCATTTATTTGCCTAAATAAGTGAATATCTAATTAGAGATTATAATATTATTTGGGAATTTAGCATTTTTTTAACTTCTTTTTAAGCCCTACTGAATTATGTTTCTTAAAAAAATAGGGGATAGTAATTTAGTATCCTGAGAACTTTCAAACGTGCAGCTTTCACTTAACTGGATGGAGACTTTCTTTCTTTACTCAGGTCAAGTATTTATGTACATTTCGAATTCCTGGTTTAGACTTTTGACCCAACCTTAATTATAAGCTAAGGTTCAGTCCCGTTGCATATATAATGGGGCTTTCAGCTTGGAACAAATATTTTTCTAAAGAGGGAGAAAATTTTTAAATAGATTTAGGATTGGCAATTTACATTTCCCCTTTGTGTATGTTCTTTCAATCCTTTTTCTTTCCAGTCTTGCTTCTCTATGTCATCAGTGCTAATCTGAAAAAGAAAGCTATCTCATAATAAAACATAGACTTGATATTTTGAATTTATCCTAATTACTTTAGGTTTAATTAAAGGTTCTTTAATCTGCCTTAAATACAGCTAACTCTTATTAAGCATGAAAAGTAATGAATATCTTATCCAGAAAAAAATGTAAGTTAATCAGTTTCGTCCCATTACTGTAAATTGAATGGCCTACATGCAAAGCTTTCTGCATCTCCTCATTTTTTTCTTAGTAAAATCATATTTTCCACACGTGAAACAAATGTTAAAGATTGTTTTAAATATCAAATTTTCTAATTTTAGAAATAGATTACATGAGTGTTGCTTTGGCGTATTTTTACAGTTTTCCTTCTAGACTAGATTATAAGCTTGATGAGAAGGGAGATCATTCTCTCCTGTTGATTGTTAGCATCACAGAGCCTAGCATTTAGTAGGCACTCAATAAATATTTGTTGAATTAAGTCAAAGTGAATTAGCTAACTCTTTTAATTTGAAAAAGAATGAGTGATTGACTTAAAAGCCATTTTTTATAAAGTAGTTCAAGACCCTACCTATCATTGCTACCATAAAGTAGTTATTGCAACATGAAGCAGTATATAATAGAAAATGAGGCAGCAGCATAACTTGAAAGACATCATGCACTTTGTGAGCAGGCATAGAAATAGTGTCATCCATGTTTAATTTGTGTGCATGTATAAATATAAGTTAAGGTGATTATTCCCAGAAAAAAGGAAACACATTGGAGATAATTCATTGACAAGTACTGCACCTTAAAATCAAATCCTTCCATATTGTTTAGTGGAGATTTTAAATTAAATAATATTGGATACTTAAGAACTTAAGCTGATAATTCATATGAAAACAACATTCAATTAATTATCCAATGTGTTTTAAAAATTAAGGCACATAGATTAGGTGTGGATTTCGCTTTGGCCATTTATTGTACTGTTTGCTAAGATATCTTACATTTTGATGTGAAATATTGACAAGATAGTTGATATCAAGGAATTATTTTTCAGTTGTAATCATTGTATTGCAGTTATATTTTTTAAAAAATATATATATACTGAGATATATACAGATGAAATGTTATTATATCTAGGATTTCCTTCAACATGATCATGGTGAAGATAAGAAGAAGTGGGTGAAAGTATAGTTGAAAAGATCAGCTTTGAGTTGATAAATGTTGAAGGTGGGAGGCAGACGTATTAGACTGAGTTACTTTTCATTTGACCATACCCACAGGAAGGAAATCAGACAACCCATGAGTTACCAGACCTCCATTTAAAATTATTGAACAAAGCAGACCCAAGGGATAGAAATTAATCATATTTGACTTTTCTAAAATTTATCGGTTAGTTTTATAGGAACATTTTTTCTCAGGTTCATATTATGAAAATCTATGTCATAAGAACACTATATTTTGATAAGAAAACAGTTTTAAAAAACACTTGGAAACCACTTTGAAAAACTGAAGTTGGGGGGATGTACTTTATTTTCATTGTGATATACAAATTTACCTTCAAGATATATTTTTTGTGTGTGTCCACTGATTTTAAACCAAATTTTATTAGAAATTGAATAGTCTGTTGGGCTTAATTGATGAAAGTTATTTTTTAAGGTAATCTTGAACAGTATTCATCTTTAAAAGGATTGTTTTTTTTAGAGCTGAAATTACAGAATCTCAAATAAGTATCCTTCTCTATTTCACTTTTAAATTCAAAATTAGAGAAGTTTGAAAAATTGAAAATGGTCATCTACTGCCTATTTGGTGCCCATTAGATCCCCACAGTAATTTAGGTCCATTGTGCCAATATGCAATAATAAATTTAACCCTTGTTGAACACAAATTTAGTCTTTTGCAGGTATGCCTAAGATTATTCATTTATGTTATTTTGTCCTGCTTGAGACAATTTTATTAGTTAATTAATTTACTTAATTCAGTTATTAAATGGTGCTAACATGACTTTCTATGCTAGTCTGACACTGCATGTCCAACATATTTTCCTACTGGAATTTTTTAATTTATGCTTTTTTTTTTACTCTGTCTCTTCTACCTTTAATAGCTATATGATATTTTTTTCCACTTCTTTGAGTGATTAACAACCTAACTCTGTTATTGCAGTATAACATTTTTTGGTCATTGCCCACATTATGTCACCAATATCAACTTGCTTACCATTCTCAGATATTGCATTTTCCTACTCATGGCTAAATGTCTTGCATTCCTTTTTATTTTATCTTGAGTAATTGTAAATTGCCCTAATAATCCAAATTCAGCTTTTTTTTTTTTTTTAGCTTTCTGATTCATCATTTCTTATTCTGCTTTTTTTTTTTTTTTTTTTTTTTTTTTTAGCATTTTTCATCCTCAGACAAACTGTTTATGGGTAACTACTCATGTGAGGTGAACTGTAATGAGGATAACATTCTTGCTGTAACAG
Organism: Eidolon dupreanum; assembly: GCA_028627145.1. Taxonomy (NCBI): domain Eukaryota; kingdom Metazoa; phylum Chordata; class Mammalia; order Chiroptera; family Pteropodidae; genus Eidolon; species Eidolon dupreanum. Next base: position 59,383,138 of record CM053509.1, read on the forward strand.
AGAAAGATCGAAATGAAACCACCTCCCATCTGGAAATCATTGACTCCCCTTCTACAAAACAGTGAGTTTATACTTTACTCAGTTACATACTCTTTTTCTCCTTTATTGCCTTTTAGTATAATTGCATATGAATACATGCATAATTATAAACTTGCAGTTATGACTTTTTACCTCCTAATATTTGCAAAATATTAACAATAATAATAAATGCTACTGTTACTATAGAAGTTATTAAGAAGTGGATACTCTTCTAAGAGTTTCATATGTATTACAGAATTTAATCCTAAAGTATCAATTACTGAATATGTTACAAAATACTGTCATTTGCACCATTTTGCACACAGCTGGTAAATTGTAGAGTAGAAATTCAAACATAGGCATGTGACCCCAAGACTTGAGCAATTTAACCACTATGATATATAGTCTTTTAAAAAATACAATTAAGACAATGTGTTTGTTTATGATGACAAAGCAACCAATTGAAAAATGTGAAATTAATCTAAAACAGATTGTTCTTTACTGAGATTTTTTTAAAAAAAAGAAGACAACTGATCAAATTACATTATTTGCTACTTAAATAACTTTGTAGAACAGACACAATGTGAGAATTAGATGTCATAAATACCTGTACTAAATTCTGAGGTATATCCTACAGATACTTTTTCTTTCTCTTATAATCAATGACTCCTTCTCTTTTTCTTTAAACTTCAAGTTTCTCCTTAATTTAAACATTAATTTTTACTAAATGTACACACACACTCACCAAATATAATGTTAAGTGGAAAGGACATTGGATTGGTTATTGGAACAAATAAATTATCTTTATAAACTAGGTTGTTGTCAGATTGCTTTTTAATTTGAGAATAATAATATATTTTAAAATACAAAATCTTTAGATTTATGAAATCTTACTAATTTCCATCCTGTGAGCTGATTCAAAGTAATGTAGCGTCAACTTTTGTAGGTGACCTGGCATCTGAGGCACAGGTTTTTGGTGTCCTCGTCACATTCTGTTGTCCCACCTCTGATCTCAGCTATAGCAGTGACATACAGTTCTGGGCACACTGACAGTGTTCTCTCATAATTTCTGCTGCATTTCTCCATTCATCTGCCTCAGGGTTTTCTCTGAAGCCAAGGGAGCTTATTCAGCCCTTGTGCCAGAGAAGCCTGCAAGGGTAAGGGAGTTACTGCTGCCTGCAGCAATCCTCAACTAATGGGAGACAAGATATAGTGAATAAATGCAACAGTCTGACATCCATCAGCTGATCAATTCTGAGGTATATTCTATAGAGCTCCTCAGAGAACCCCAGTGAAACTGCTCCTAGTTCAGCTAGATTACTAACCAACTCAACAGAGTTACTGGCTTTTTCTTCCTTGTCTCACTGCCGGTACCTCCTCACTCTGCATCCTCAGACTCACCTCCCAAATCAATTACCTATATCCAAGTTCTTATTCTAGATCCTCTTTTGAGACAACCTAAACTAAGACAGGAATTTAGAGTTAAATGTCAGATAATGTACAGAACCTAGTATTCTTTTTAATCCTTCATTTTAATTTCAAATTTTAATAATACTTTTAAAAAAATATTTTAGCCCTATGTACATGTTATATAGTAGCATGATTTATTTGTTTCAAGGTTGTTATATTTGCATATACCTGAAATGTACATTTTAGTGCTTCAAATCTATATTTAAAAGTAAAAGTTTTGAAATCATTTGAAAAACATTTGTTACTATATATTTACCTCTTCTAACTACATAGTTCACTTGTTAAAACTCAATAACAGGAGAAAGATTGTATTTCTTTAACTTGACATTTTATTCTGCAGGATGTTATTTTTTCCAGGAATTCTGTTTTATGGGACTGTTTAAAGAAAGTGTTGATTTGACATCTGTCATTATAGGTTTCATTTACTGTTTTCTTTTTTCTTTTCTTTCCTTTTTTTGGAGACGAGAAGGGGATATCTTTCTTTTTAAGGTCAAAAATCAGTGTGCTCAGGAAAATCTCCAAGTGGTTACCAGTGAATTAGCAGACTCACAGCCCCCTTTTTCTCATTGAGTAAAGAAAGTATTCTAAGTGCAGCTGCTCATGTCTTTTCTTCTCTCCAAGGTGCTAATTTAGTCAGTACTTAGTGAGTAAGAAAACTGCTTTTAAAAATTCATAAAATGAATTAGAAAATTAATTTATTTTTCTTTATTCTAAGACTCCCCAAAACCTGAATGTATGAATACCTGGTCTTAAATGACTTTTACTGATGAAAATTAACTGTCTTATGATATGTATTTATTTAGAAATGCATAAACCTCAAGGTGGTAGGGAGAAAAAAGTAAAACCTGTAGATTGGAATTACCTCTAAAATGTATTCTGAGCTTTATGCAAATAATCATGGCTCCTGTTTATGGTCACGTCTCTTAGATGCATGTGTGTATGTGTGCCGGGTATGTATCTGCTTCCTAAAGTGCTTTTGTTAACACCATAATTTTAAATTAAGTTTTTCAGAAAGCTGTTCCTGCTGTACATTTTGGCATCTAAGATTAGGTCAGTGGTCATAAATCTCATTTATGTACTTAGTGCAAAGGAGATACTGCTGTCTTGGGAATCATGTGAGCCAGATTCCTTACTTTGTCCCCCTTACAAGATATTGACATATAAAACAAAACGCTCCCGTTTTGTTTTGCATCTTTCTTCATTTAAAACTTTAACTAAAGAATGTTTATGCAAGGTTCTTTTTCATTCATAAAAGTGGAAATCACCCTTAGTGTCTGCATGAGTAGGCTTGTATTCTTGTTCACGAATTCAAATGATAGATTGCCCCATAAAATCTTTACATTTGGCTTGTGCAGCTGAGTTCATGACTGAATACAGAATGATAAAGACACTTTAGCATTTTGTAGAAAGAGAAGAAATCATGCCTTCTAGATGGCCCTTAAGCTCACTTTTAACTGCCTGGAAATCAGCTAGAAATGTTTAATCAAACTTGCCAAAAAAGGCACAGTGTTTAGTGTAATCTTTGGGGTATAATCTGTAAATTAATGCAAAGGGATTCTTTAACATTATTTGATTTTAATTCTATTTGCATGGAAGTTTGCCAATCCAAATATATTTAAAAATGTATATATACATTTAAAATAAAAATGACGGATTGTGTCACTGGCCAGTCCAGCAGCCTATTTCTTTCAACACATCACTGTGTATTTACTGTTTTAGCTATATTGTTTTCAATTTCTGGCAAAATAGTGAGTTTTTGATCCTGGGTAGAAAATGTCAGTGCTCACATTTCCTGTGGGGTTTTGGCCTTTTTGTGAAAAGGTAGGGGAGAGCTAAATGAATTATGATGCTGTCATCTGAAAAAACCACAGTGTATTTCTTTGCCAAATTTTAGCAAGAACAGAGCTGATCATCTGCTAGTCAAAGGCTTTCCTTGAACCCGACCAGCAGTTCACTCAGGCTTCTGCCTGTTCTCTTTCATGCTGTGAGAATGTAGACTACAAACGTCCTTTTAACCTTCCCTTTGCAAGGTTAATTGATTTAATAACCCCCAAAGAAGATAAGTTTGCCAGAGGAATTTAGAAATATTAATTTAAGAATTTAAAATTTCAGAACTGAGTTTAAGTAATATTAAAATTAATACTGCATTGCTTCTTAATGTAAATAGTTTATGGAGAATGAATATACCTTGTATTAGGTTTTTGAAATTTGACACTCCTCCCATCCTTCACAATTCTATTTCCCTAGATTTTATAGAATAACAAATATTACCAGATAGGTTTTGTGTGTTATAATCTTTGAAATCAATGCACTCTGAATGTGAACATAGCTATTGTACATTATAATCATCTGATATGATACCTTGCCATGCTTCAGTGCTCCTCGATAACCATTAATTTATATTTTCTAATATCTTTGCTGACCCCTAAAGAAGTATCCTTGCTTAGACAAATGGCATTTTGCTCCTACCTATTTACAGCAGTTCATAGAAAAATATCTCAATATTAAGGTGTATGATCTATGATGATTCTTCTACTTAACTTTTAAGCAATCACTTTGTAACTAGTTTCGAATGACTTTTGAAGACTTAACTTTGATCTATCCTTCTTGATAAATAATTTTGTCTTCGTATTCTCTTATCCCCTTATCACAGAGAATAAAACAGATTTATTTTCTGTACTCCCAGGATTTAAATTCTAGTGGAAATACTCATAGTTATGTAAAATAGATATGAGAGACAGAGGAATGCACCTAACCTAGATTTCTTTGGATACCAGGCAAAGATAGGAGAAAGAAAGAGAAATAAAAGGCCTAGGAGCCAGAGAGTGTGAAGCTACAGAAGACTTGAAAATAATGACAGAAAAGGAAGACAGAAAAAATTACTAACATAAGTCAACCTGCAAGCACATATTGCATGTGTATTATGTGTGGTACTCTGCTATGTCACTGAGATACAAAGACAGCTAAGGAATAAGTCCTACCCTCAAAAGCTTATATATGATCTATTGGCAACAGTGCATTCAATTTTAATTGAAGGATTAAGATGGAGGGGTTTTTTGCAAGAAAAATATGCTCTGTAGACTACTCAAGGAATTGTACTTTTATTCCATGAAATCTCTTCCAGCCACCTCACCTGCCTTAGCTGCATAAAAAGCATCTGCTTACAAACTGTCCCACATATGTTTCTGCCCCGGTATGATAGTCTTTGCATTTTCACAATGAGGAAATAAGGAGCTGATTATCATTTTTCATATATTTTTCCCTAATTTCATCCCATTGTGTGGAAGTTTTGATGTTACAGTGAAGATGAACAAGTGAGAACAGTCTCCTGAGTTGTAGGAGAGTTTAAATAAATAAGGCAGAGTTTTAGCATCATGCTCTTATAGCTGAGAGGGAACATGAAAGTCATTTGGTCTCTCAGCAAGTTAGTGGCATAGATGAGACCAGAGCTTACGTCTCCTGACTTTCAGTTCAGTGACACTAGACATTGTTTATAGAACCTTCTCTGGAAATTTTAATCAGGACTTTTGGGGTAGTGAGATTATATTTGATTTCAGAAAGTCAATTTTAGAAAGCTTTTACAAAATAACTAGGTCAGAAGTGCTAAGCAAGAACTAAAATGTATAATGCTTCAAAAACTTGCAACATTTGGAATAGCAGTGCAAAGCAAACATGTAACCAAAAGACAAGATTTGCGTGATGAAACCAGCTTCCTTATATGGAAATTTAGGACATTTTATAAGACCTTAGCACATGGAATTTAGCCTGCCTGTAACATTCTTCTTCCAATTATTGTCGTTGTTCACTTCTTGCTACCCCTGGGGCGTGTCACCTTCTCAGGGAGACATTTCTTGGCCACTCATCTATAAGTGCCACACAGCCACTCTAATAATGTGTCATCTGCTTCTTCCTTGTCTTAAATGTCTCATTAAAACTCATCCCTATCTAACATGAGATATATTTTACTTCTTTTGCTTTGCTTTATTCTCTGTGTTCCTCAGCTAGAATGTAGGTCCTTGGTGGTGGTTGTGGTGGTATCAGGGGGCGGGGGTCAAGATTCTGACACCCTGAAGGTGTTTAATATTTACTGAATACTACATAAAATAGATGTTTCTTCACTTATAAGATCATTCGCTCATTAAAAAGCAATTAAGACATTATTTAGACATTATGTATGAAGTTTAGTATTCCCATATACATAATTTTAGAAGCTTTATTGTTAGCTTTGACAGGTGGTTCTATTTTGTATCTACAAAATAGGAATCAGTTTTTTGCCTGTTTCCAAGAGTAAGGATAAAATGTTTAAGCTATTAAATATCTGAATTAAATGCATAAAACAATGTTTTATCATATATTTTCTGTATAGATATGAAAAAAAATAATTGTTACAGAAGGGTACACAATAAAAAAGTAAGAACGAGAAGTAGTGTAAATTTATATATGTTTAATCTTAGAAGATACTGACAGTTGTCTGAACTGTAGTGCTGGTTTCCACTTCCACCAGCAATGTATTGTTTTTGCTCCACAACCTTGCCAACACTTCATATTATTGGTCTTTTTAATTTGTCTATTCTACCAGGTATGTTGTAGTATCTTATTGTGGTTTTAATTTGCATTTCTCTAATTACAGGTGAGATTAAATACCCATTTTAATATTTTTATTGGCCATTTTGATCATCTCTAAATGAGTCCTATTTTTGTATCCAGCTATCTAACCTTTTCATTGATTCATAAGATTCTTTATATATTCTAGATATGAGACCTTTCTCAAATATGTCTGTTGGAAATATATTCTCTCATTCCATACTTTGACTTTTCACTCTCTTAATGATATCTTTCTTGAACAAAATTTGTTAATTTAGTGTAGTGCAATTTATCACTTTTTCTTTTATAGCTAATGCTTTTAATGTCCTATTTAAAAGAACATTTCCAAGGCCAAGTCCATTAAGAAATGTTATCTTCTAGAAGCTTTATTGTTTACCCTTCACAGTTAGATCTATGGTCCCCTCCAGAATTGATTTTTGTGTACAGAGTAAAGTAAGGTTTAGATTTTATGTTTTTTAAAATATTATACACTTGAACCATCCCCATTGATTGAAATGACAATTTTTTCCCAGGGCTCTGCAGTGTTACCTTTATCATAAATTAGGTATTTATATAACTGTGTCTTATTTCCAAATTCTTTGTTCTTTTCTTTTGCTTGATTTGTCTATCTTGACAATTTTTTCCCAGGGCTCTGCAGTGTTACCTTTATCATAAATTAGGTATTTATATAACTGTGTCTTATTTCCAAATTCTTTGTTCTTTTCTTTTGCTTGATTTGTCTATCTTTGTTCTAGTACCACACTATCTGAGTTATAGTAGCTTTTAAGTATGTCTTGATATCCAGTGCAATAAATCCTCTAGCTTTGTTCTTCAAAATTTTTAGCCCTTTACATTTCTATGAAAATTTTAGAAACTGTGTGTCAATTTCACCAAAAATAATCCTGGAATTTAGATCAGGAAAATTTATATACACACACACACACACACACACACACACACACACACACACATACACACACATACATACATATAGACTAATTATGGAATAATTGAATTGAGATTTCTGCAATACTGAGATTTCTAATTCATGAACAAGGTGTAGACCTCATAATAAGAGTTTTTTTTTAATTGCTTATTTAATTTATCTGGGGATTTCAGCAATATGTAAAGCATATAGCATGACTTTTGTACACCAAATATTAGAGGCATTGGTAAACTGGGAAAAATGGAATCTATCTGGCTGACCAGTTATTTAATTATAAGTGGTAGAAAAATTCCATCAGTGCCATGCTCTCAAAGCAGTCAAATCTCCCATCTAAATCCAAGCCAAAGCCACAAGTATGTGAATCTAACTCTGATGGAGAGATTCTCAGAGAGGGATTTGGTGCCAGAGATATGGGCTGAGGTGGCCTCACAAGAGAAGGAGTGATTGCACTCAAAAGAGACCTACATGAACTGGCCTGGGAACATGGCTAGAGATCATATAATCAGAGCCTCTGCTCAGAACCAGGAAAGAAAATATTCTCACTTGCACTGAAGACATATACTGTTAGCTAGTGATAATCAGGAATCTAGATGCTTATGCATAAACATAAACTGATAATCAAGAATCATCAAAAATTTCAGGAAAACCAACACAGGCTCAGGAGACAGGCATCACATTAAACACACAAAAATAATTTAACCTCTGGGGAATATGAGTTAATATGAAAAGCAAAAGAAAACTAATTATTATCATTAGTATTCAATAAATTAGGGAAGATGTAGCTGAAGGGTTGCTATGAAAGTGAATCAATTCTGAAGTTAAATAAAACAAAATTTTAGTATAAGGATAAGTAGAAAAAAAAAGCTCTAAACATCAGCCTAGAGAGCTGAAAGTTAAGCAGAGGAATTTTTGCATAACCCAATGCAAAATTACAAAGATGAAAAAGTACAGAAGTTTACATTTGGTGCCTTTTATTTTTCCTTTTGTGGTTTACAGTTTCCTCAGCTTCATGATGTTATATGTATATGTTCAGTCTTTGGGAGATAGGACATAGGAAATGTTTGAATTCATAAAGGGAACTGTTAGAAAGCACTGAGAGTAACAAGTAATGATGAAGGCACAGTGAGAGGAATGAGTATTTCTATATTTAAGTAATTTATACACTTATCTTTATTGTATTCTTCATCCTATTTTTGTTAGGTTTAAGGAAAAATAGGGGTCTATTTTTCTCATTGCCTTTACTACTATAGTTAGCAATTTCTTTTTATAGGTCTTTTGAAAGATGACATAATTTTATATGCTACAATTATACCTCTACTAACTTAGCATCTTCAGACATCTCTATTGTCTCTTCACTATTAAGTAAGGAATTAGCTAGATTTTATTTAATATTTACTATATGCCAGACACTGTATTAACTCATTTTATCCTTACAACATCCCTATGAGTTACATACTATTGTCATCCTCATTTCACAGATGATGAATCTGAGGTACCTAGAAATTAACTAGGCCAAGTTTACATAAGTAGGAAGTTGGTGGGGTACACATAAGCACAATGGGTGTTATGCTTCTGGTTTTAACGTCTGTTATATGGCCTCTCCACAGGTCAGTGATATACCTATACTATAAGTCTTTTATTAAATGATTATATAAAAATATAGATACTTTTCTCAAGCTATTTAGCTATAAAATTTTAAGTGAGAAATTTAAGCGTAGAAATTTGTCATATGTTATAAAATAAATTACTTCCAATGGAATTCTAATAGCATGGTTTTCCAGTGCAGAAGCAAAGCTAATACTGTGTGGATTCAAGTGCTGCATTTAGTTTTTAATTAGTAACTGTGAAAATAACTTCTCGGTGTCCTTAAAGCAATTTGATAGTGGAATAACTTTACACCATTAATCCTTACTTATAAATAAATTCACCTTGGGAGAACAATACATTAAAATGAAGTGATACTACTTAAGATGAACAATACTAAAGAGGTAACTAAAGAGGTCAGCGGCAACTTAACTGTTTTGGAAGACTTCTGACGTTAGGAACAAAGTGATGCTGATAAAGTCACCTTTACTGTTAAGATCTGGAAGTATGATGGCAACCTATGTTCATTCTGTAAACAAAAATATGCCAAAGATACAAAAGGAAACAAAATATTTCCCTCCCTCCCCAAATGACACATTGTCTTGGTTGTTGTCCCACAAATATGTTCATTGAAACAAAACCAAAAAATGTTTTAAAGCTAGATGTAAAACCAAAAGTCTTTATAAGAAAGCTGATTTAAAGATATTCATAGGAAAATGACATGTCTAAAGCATGCTATACCTTAATAACATCATCCTTAAATAAAATGTTTTTTAAATATCATATTCAGAACTTGACATCAATTTTTAAAACTCCAATTTAATTCCTTTATGTCTATACTATATAAGATTTGAAGAGGGAAAGTTTAAAATTCTTCTCAAACGTATCCAGGAACATTGTCTTCATTGTTTTTCTTTATTCTTTCACTATGTTTAAGTAACATATTTGAGTGAAAATTTTAAAAATTCAGTAAAAATCTAGGTGTTTCCAAAGACACTGATAAATTCATTTAGAAAATTATTTGGATTTCCGAAATCAGTTATATGGACCTTGAGATTAACATGATGTTTAGAGGCATATAATATAATTCAAAACACAAGAGCAAGTTAATAATTTGATAATTTCCTACTAGTCAAGCATTATGCCCCAGAATATATTACGGTCTGGCAAATATGGGGAAACAATTGAGAGATATGGAAGAAAACTCTGTGAGGTCCCTCTTTCAAATAAACAGAACAGAAATGAATGGTGGAGGAGAGGTAATTTTTGGAAATAGAAGAAAATTGTCCTTAGTTTAAAAAGATAGAATTATTAAGATTGAAATTCCCACCCAAAACAACTCTTTGATGCTATCAGAGTTGTATTCTACCACCTCAAGGAAAAAGAAAAATGCAGTAATGAGGAAATGGTAGTGAGAGAAAATGTTAAATAGTAGAGGTGTGACATGACCAAAACTTATTAGAAGGTAGTGGCAGTGCAAATTGAGAAGTGGGAAGAAATATGTCTATTCAGAGTCACTTCTGCATGGATGAAGTGATATGGGGAAGATCTCATTTAGGAAATCCACACAACCAGCACAGATACCTTCTACTTTTCTTACTTTCTTATTGACGAATTAACACACAGAAAAAGGCACAAATAGAATATACAAATTAATGAATAAATTAATTAATTGACCTATCTAGGTCAAGAAATAAAACATTATGAAAACTTCAGAAGACCTCCCTCAGCTTTGCGTCCTTCCCAGTCATTATTCATTCTCTCTTTTCTAAAGGTAACCACCACTCTCCCAATTAATACCACAGATAATTAGTTATGCTTGGTTTTGAACTCTCTATACATGAAACTATGTGGTACTTATTTTTATGTATTGTGTTGTGCCTGGCTTCTTTCACTTTATTTCACTCAACAGTAAAGTTATAAAATTAATTCGTGTTGTCATATAAATAGTTTGGGGTTTTCTTCTCTTTTTAATTTTTCCTGAATAGTATTCCATTGTGTGGATATCCTACAATTTATTTTCCATTCTATGATGGACATTTGGGTCTTTTATGGCTATTACAAATTAATTATGCTCTGAATATTCTTGTTCAGACCTTTGGTTCAAATACGTATGCATTTTTATTGAGTAGAATTTTTTTTAAGTGGTTAAAACAATTTGCACTCCCACCAACAGTGTATTGGAATTCCATTTGCTTTAAAGCCTCACCAGCACTTTGTATTATCAGTCTTTTTAATATGTGCCATCCTAGTGAGCATACAGTGGTATCTCATTGTATTTCTAATTTGTAGTTCTCTGATCATGTTCATCATTTGGATATCCTCTTTTATAGTGTCTGTTTATCTCTTGTACATTCTCCTATAGGCTGTCATAGTTTTTAATTAATTGGTAAATATTCTTTTGCTATTTTAGATGTGAACCCTTTTTCAGATATCTGTGTTACAGTATAATCTTTTATACTATTAATTCCCTTTTTACTCTACTAATGGTATCTTTTGATGAACAATTTATTCCTTTTCTTGTCTTTTAAGATTAATGCTTTCTGTGTCTCATTTGAGAAAAGTTTTTCCCTGTTTCAAGGTCATGATGACCATGTTATCCTCCAAAAGCCGTATTAGTTTTATCTTTCACATTCCAATATGGACTATGAACATTATGTTAAATTACTATCTAAAAAGTTTGCACTAATTTAAATGCCTGCTAAAATGTGCATGAGCATTCCAGCTTCCTCACATATTTGCCAAAATTTGCCCAAACTGGCTATTATTGTCTTTTTTGTAATATGACAAGTGAAATATAGCTTTTTATTGTTATTGAAATTTATGAGACAATCAAGACATACAAAAATAATCAAAAATATTACACATATATACATATATGTATATGGTTATATACATGTATGTATGTGTATATATATAAATAACACACCCAAGTATCTATAACCCAGATTTTTTTTCAAGTATAAGCCAGTTGAAATAGAGTCTTCTAAATTCAGGAGATCAAGTTGTTTGAGAGTCATGGTCAATTATGCCTTGTTTACAAAATTAACATGATAACAGCTTCCAGCAAAGTTACTGTCAGGGTAAATGTTCACAAGTGGTTGTCTGTGAACATTTGGGGATAAGAGATTTACATATGCATAAATAAATACAATTTCTTTTATTAATTTCTAGATGAAAATTATGTTCTTACGTAGAAATCCCCCCGTTTAAAACTCTTGGCATTAAAGTGTCATGAACCTAGCTAGTCCAATGAAATAATGGGAAGGAAAATCTCCAAAGAATTGAAAAGCAATAGAGTATATGTTGATGCTCCCTGAATAGCATCCCTGGCATATTTACCCAGTATAGACTTGCTCAGAAAAAAAGAAATAGGTCACAGTAAGAGATGACCTTCAATTTCTGGGAAGCTATGGATAACAGTGGACTTTTCAACCCTCTCTTATCTACCACTGTTTGGGGGTAGCTGCAGGTAAGCAAGACACCTGTTATTCCCAGCATGGCAGTACAAAGACATCAGTGTCCCCAGAACATCAGGAGCGGAAACAGCTCCATCTAAAGTGTCATTCGTGGGCAAGCAGACCAGCCAGATGTTGCCAGCAAATGAGACAGAAAACCATTGTAACCTGCACATTCTCCTCAGGGACCATTGGGTTGAGAACCCCAAGTCCCAATAGTAGACACATCTTGTATAATACATGAATTCCAATTCAAGATCTCTCATCAGCTATCAGACATTATTTAAACCACAGATGTGAGTGAGAAAAGTTTCTAATTCTTTTTGTTACTAATAGAGTAGAAGTTGTTAGAAGGATTTTGATATGGGAGCTTTAAATCCCTTGCTTCTTATGGTATCCTCTGTCTCCCAGGTGTAAATGTTGTTGGGTGTTATTTTTATCAAAGGTCACCAAACAAAAAGGAACCATAAGAGCTCATCTGGGCAGATTTCTACTCTTTAGCAGAATTTTACTTGAACTCAGAAAAATAGCAGTCTATTTTTCTTTGAAATATACAAAGAATGATATTCAAAATCTTTCCAATAGTCAAATGTTTCATAATTCTTGAATCAAGTTTTTTATAAATGGATTCTTTTTTTTTATTTTAAGACTAAAGCTTTAATATTTGCTTAGGGATTTCCCCTTAACCTTTTATCTTTGGTTCACTTTTAGGTATTGACTTTCATGTCAAACTATAACACTTCAGAATAATTTTAATTCATTTTCTTAACACTTTAGGAAAGAGCATAGCCAATGAATGTTGAATAGTGAATTTGGCGACCCCCAAAAGAAATGGCTCTGGTATTCTAAGAATGGCTGTCGCTGGCACGAGGCAAAATGGTTCTTACATTTGACTTAATTTTTCAGTGTATAAGAATAAAATAATATTAATTTTAAAAAGCAGCTTAAGATCCTCAAAAGGGATTCTTTTAAGTTATCTTGTTATCTAACTATTTTCTTCATTCAGAATATGTAATATATGTTAAATTTTGTTTATTTCATCTACTTTATCTATTGCTAGCTGTTCAGTTATCTTCTAAGCATTCTTTGTCTGAAATAATCAGTTTTAAATTGAACAACCTTAAAAAGAGATGCTTTCTCTTAAGTTCTTTAACAGTTAAGTCCTGTAAAGTCAGCGATCATCCCAGGATTAAGTTCAGCCTGAGAATTTTACTGTCCTTTTCTGTTTTATTAGGAATGTTCAGTCTTTCAGCTGTGGTTCTGACTTCTTACTCTTTATCTCTTGGTTTCTTGGTTCCATGAAGATTTATCTCATTATTTTCTAGAACTCTGGAGAGTAAAGTATAACAATATATGAAAACAACAATACTATTTAAGAAAATTGTATTTATCTTAACTTTTTAGTATTTATAATTTATTGTCTAAAGTGGATCTAACTGAGAAGTGTCCAAATCTCAGATCTAATGTAGAGAACATTACAAGACATATCAGAGGTCAAAAAGTAGATCAATTTGTTTTAATTGAAATTAGAAAATGGTTTCTTTCCTTACTCTGGCTGTTATTTGCCATGGGGTAAGATATTAAAATCATCGTGATGACTCATTAGAAGAATTAATTCTAAAATAAAACCAATGAATTGTTCATAAGGTAACATTTTAAAGTGTATTCATTGTTTTAATCTTATTAACATAAAGTTTATTAAGAAAAAAACCTTGATAAGTTACAGTTGCTTTATTTCATAAAATGTAAAGTTTTAAGTCACAGTCCCCCCAATAAGTCTAGTACCAAGCTGGTACCATACATGGTTATTACAATATAATTGACTATATTCCCTATGTTGTACTTTACATTCCCTATGACTATTTTGTAACTACCAATTTGTACTTCTTAATTCCTTCACCTTTTTCACCCAGTCCCCCAAGCAGCTATTTGTTCTCTGTATCTATGAATCTATTTCTGTTTTGTCTGTTCATTTATTTTCTTTCTTAGAGTTCATGTGAGTGAAATCATATGGTATTTGTCTTTCTCTGTCTTTCTTATTTCACTTAGCATAATACCCTCTAGGTCCATCCATGTTATTGCAAATGGTAAGATTTCATTCTTCTTTATGGCTGAGTGATATTCCATTGTATATATAAACCACATCTTCTTTATGCAGTTGTCTATTGATGGGCACTTATCTTGGCTATTGTAAATAATGCTGCAATGAATATAGGGATGCATATATCTTTTTGAATTAGTGTTTTAGATCTCTTCAGATAATTACCCAAAAGTATAATTGCTGGGTCATAAAGTAGTTCTAGTTTAAATTTTTTGAAGAATTTGCATACTGTTTTTTATAGTAGCTGCACCAATTTGCATTCTAACAGTGCACGAGGGTTCCTTTTTTTCACATCCTCACCAATACTGTTGTTTGTTGACTTGTTGATGATAGTCATTCTGATATGTGAAGTGATATCTCATTGTGGTATTAATTTGCATTTCTCTGATGATTAATGTCACTGAGCATCTTTTCCTATGTCTGTTGGCCATCTGTATGCCCTCTTTGGAAAATGCCTATTCAGGTCCTCTGCCCATTTTTTAATTGAATTGGGGGTTTTTGGTGTTAAGTTGTATGAGTTCTGTATAAATTTTGGATGTTAACCCCTTATCGATGTTTCATTGGTGTAAATATCTCCTCTCAATCTGTAGGTTGTCTTTTCATTTCCTTCGCTGTGCAAGTTTCCTTTTTAGTTTGATGTAGTCCCATTTGTTTATTTTTTCTTTTGTTTTCCTTGCCTGAGAAGCTATATCAGAGAAATATTACTCAGAGCAACATCAGAGAGTTTACTGCCTGTTTTCTTCTAAGAGTTTCATGGTTTTGGATCTTACATTTAAGTCTTTAATCCAATTTGAGTTTATACATAAAATGTAAGAAAGTAGTCTAGTTTTTTTTTTGCATGTATCTGTCCAGTTTTCCCAACACCATATATTGTATATTCTTGTCTCCTTTGACATAGACTATTAGAACTGATAATGAATTTAGTAAAGTAGCAGGATACAAAATTAATATTCAGAAATAAGTTACATTTTTATACACAAGTAACAAACTTACCAGAAAGAAATTTAAAAAACAATCCTACTTACAACTGCATAAAAAAATACCAGGAATAAATTTAAGCAAGGAAGTAAAAGACCTGTACTTGGGAAATTATAACACACTGAAAAAAGAAACTGAAGAAGATTCAAATAAATGGAAGCATATACTGTGCTCATGATAGGAAGAATTAACATTGTTAAAATGACCACACTACCCAAAGCAATCTCTAGATTTAATGCAATCTCTGTCAAATTACCAATGGTATTTTTCACTGAACTAGAATAAATAATTCTAAAGTTATATGGAAGAGCTAAAGACACTGAATAGCCACAGCAATTTGGAGAAAAAAGAACCAACTTGGAGTTATCACACTACAAGATATCAAACAATACTACAAGGCTATAATAATCAAAATGACATGGTACTGGCATAAAAACAGACGCATAGATCAATGAAACAGAATAGAGAGCCCAGAAATACACACTTCATTTTTTTTAAAGGCCAGACCATGATAGCTTTCAAGCACATTTCTGTAGAAGTCAGTGGATTAAGGCCCACAGACCAGAGCCTAGTTGCTGCCACAAGCTAAGGAGGGTTTTTTACCAATGGGCATTCACAACCATTTTGATGCCAGGAAATACTAACTTTGAACCCTTATTAAGTGAAACTTTATTGCAAAATTAAAAAAAGAGAGGACATTCTTCTTATTGGTAGACATGTATTTTCTTAAATGTTCTCAATTATTATATTTTGAATTTTAATAAAGCAATTTGTTTTCCATTTTGTTAGATATGCTATAATTTGTTATGTTCTATAAATATCCTCAATTTTGCCTCTTGGCCTGCAAAGCCTAAAATATTTACTATCTGATTTTTAACAGAAAAAGTTTGCCAACCTCAACATTATTCCATTACCAAATGCTACAATCACACTAATTCATTATCAAGAATATAAACAACATAACTGGAATACCTTTTTATATAATCTACTCAAGATATCACCAATAATTTTCTTAGCAGAATTATAACTTTCCTCGATTTAAGAATATTTATTTTCTTCTGCATCTACTATTAAATCTAAGAGATTAGAATTGAAAGATATTATTTTGGTCCAACTCTATCTGAAAAACATGAAAGATTTCTCAGGAATTACTTAACTCGACGTATATGACCATGTTCAAGCTCTGCCTGCAGGTATGTTATTACTGTCATGTGAAGGGGAAATTGCCAGAATGCCTGCTATCAGGCACCTTTCCAGTTATCTTCTGTAATCCTCACTCAGAGTTCATGCTCTGATATCTCTGGCTCTAAAACCCACTCTTATCATGCTCTGCCCCACTGGTGTAGTGGTCACATTGTTTTTCCGCTTTATGAGGTTTGCAGCTTCCCTAACACGTATTATTATCACAGATTTCTTTTACTTTCCACGCTTATTTACCTGTTCTTACTATTTCTTAACCACAAGTGTCAGTAATCCACAAATGGAGACACACATTCATGGTGAGGCTTGAGAAGTAAAAAGATTCTGGCATATAAAAAGAAGCATATTAACATTGGAGAGTGGTGCTGGCAGTGAGGTGAAGAACAAATCTTCACTGAGCTGGAACACCCTTCCTCTTACTCCCTTAAGTCACCTCTATACATCCAAGCTAGGATCATTTTCAAGTGGTGTAATTTGGTCTTGTTTTCTTTATCTTTAAAATAAATGGTTTCCCACATGATCTTAAATAACCGAACACAAGATGTTTTGTTGTTTCATCTACACAAGACAAACCAAGAAAACTTACTTATATATTTAATTATATTTTCTAATTATTTTGAAATAACCTTCAAATTAGAAATTGAAAGAAGAAAAGAAAAATGATTTTGTTTGCTTAAAGAACATTTTAGTGTTTGGACAGAAATGTCAATTTGCACAGGAAGTTTTCTAGAAATAGATATTCATATAATTTTTATGTGGTACACTATATAATAGGGAGATATAGTTTAAAAAAGAAAAAAGCACAAGTCTTTTTTCTTGACAAGCTTAGAGATAAAAAATAATGGTTCTATAGTACAACCCCAGGCCCATCACAAGCAAATAGCAGAAAATAAGAGAATGCTTTTAGATAATGAGATAGGCATAAGATAATGGAATGGTCAGTCAGAGTACTGTAGCATTAACAAGGGAAAATGGTACTTTCTCCAGGACCTCTGCCTTGCCGTAGGCCCATTCAAGAGGGCTACGTGAGCAGCATCCAACTATAGTCTACGCCATCTGCCCCAGAACCAGTGGACGACAGTGACTCAGGATATGAGAAGCTCTTTTCCCATTGGACAGATGAAACCAGAAATGCTCATCTCACTTAATGGCTCAAGCATCCAACATCTGCCAGCCATCCCACTCTGTAGGCAACACTAAGATTACAACATCCCACGCAGACCTGAAACCCAGTATTATTCCTGCTTTGCTCCCCTACTGACTGGCTTTCATTTCATATTACTTCCAGCCTGTTTTCCCAGGCTCTGTCCTGTTTTCCATCTTTCCTTCCAAGTTTTGAATCTACTATATACAGGATAAAGCCACGCATTCGGAAATCCAAATATGATGTGGGAGAGTCTCAAAAAAAGATTTTGATGAGATGGGTTTTCCCTGATTAATAAGCATCAAAAGGCAAGGAGTTGTGCCCGCCCAAAAGACTGCTACATACACAAGCCAGCCTGACATTGTGGCCAGCACCATGTAATCATCTTCGCTCCCAGAGACAAGTGAACATTGTCACTGGAAATATACTCCAGGTAACAATACTCAGTAATCAAGATCCTTGCTTATAAATATAAATAGATAACCAAGAACCAAACATTTAAGAATACCCAACACAAGCCCAAAGAAGCATCAAACTCCACAAATAAAACAATGTAACCTTTATGGAAACAAAGTTATTTTGGGAAATAGAAAACTTAAAATTTATTTAATATCTTTAGTGACATTTGAGCAACTAACAGCTTATTTTTTTTAAAGTTGCTGTGAAAATTAAATGATTAGTTATTTTTAAAAAGTCACTCAGGCTGAGTTATACAAAGAACAGGCCAAAGATAAGTTTAGTGGACTAGAAGGTTGAGTGTACTGATTTTCACATAACCCCATGTAAAATGGCAAAGAGGTGAAAAGTATAAAAATTTGTTGCACGTAAGTAATGTCCTTTCTTTTCCTTCTTGGGTTTTCCAATCTCGACTTTGTTGCAGTTCTTTCTCAGTTTTTCTTTCCCAATTTTGCTTTATACCTTTAAGAAATTATTTCTCATTCTTGTATGCTGGTAGCACCCCTCTAACTTTGCAGCATGACTACAGATGTATTTTTAGAGTTATATTTCTATTGTCACTCCAGTAGAATTTGGCAAGGGACAAGAAATCAGGGTTTAGATTCTATCAGCTACCTTTAACCATAACAATGAAAGCGAATCTTTTTCATATAGATTACCTTGGTTTTAGATTTGGGTTTTTGGTTTTACTTTGTTTCTTTAAATTTGGCTTATTTTTCACAGGAGGTGTAGGAACTATGTTATGAGAAAAAGTACTTTTCTTAGATCGATTGCCTTGTCCACAAGAGAAGCATAAAGGTTAGTGATGGTCTCTCTCATCCCAAAGAGATCCTGCATGTTCAAAGTATTTCCCATTGGGCACCTGCTAGCACTGGACTGTATAGTCAGACATGCTCCAAGTGTTCTTAGTTTTGTGGCAATTGACTAAATATGTTAAGTAAGTTGACAAGTTGACTCTTTTTTAATAACAAACTTTTCAATTCAACCATAATCTTCATTATATTAGTAATCCTAGGTATGTATAGTGATGTCTCTAAAATGAAGAACTTGATTTATAGGCAAAAACATTTAAGAAAGGCAATTTTATATATTTTTCATGTGTAAAAAGTTAATCGAAACACGTACTATGTAGATTTTTTGGTGATTACTAAAAATAAATATACATTTATTTTATAGTATAGTTTTAAACATTTAAAAATGACTTCTGGATCAGTTTCTGCAGTGGAACACTTCTGGTGGTTCATATTTGTTGTAGTCTTAGTGTAGGGTACAGAGCAACAATATGGTGGTCAAAGAATGTACTCTAGGTTATTTTAGTTTCTTGCAATTTGTTGAGACTCGTTATATGGCCCAGTACGTGATTAGTTTTGTTAAGGATTTATGTGCCCTTGTAAATAATGAGCATTCTATCATTGTTGAGTGCAGTGTTGCATATATATACCAATTAAGGAAGTTTTATTAAAATTATTCTTTAGGTCTGTATCTTTGCTGATTTTTTTTCTTTCCTTTCTTTACCAGTAACTGAGAGAGGTCGTTGTATGGATTTGTCCTCTTCTTTAAGTTTTTTCAGATTTGAAGGTGTGTGAAAGCAAAGTTAGAATTGTTGTATCTTTCTGATGGATTTTCTTTTATCATCATCCACTTTAAAAGTAGAATAACTGCATCAGCTTTTTTGTTAGTGTTTCCATGGTGTATATATTTTTCATTCTTTTACTTCTAACCTTTCTCTCTCCTTATATTTAAAAAAAATCAATTATAGGTATCATCTGGTTGTATTTTTTAATCCAGTTTGAAAATATTTGCCTTTTAATTGGAACAATAACTTTTAATGTAATTACTCATGTATTTGTGATTATATATATCGATTTTCTGCTTTTCTCATGTTTCATGTTCCTTCTTTTCCTCTTTTACATTATTTAATGTTAATCAGACTTCTTTCATTAATCTACACACCCCCCCCATTATTAGTTTTTTAATACATTCTTTTACTGTGTGTTAGTTCCTGTTCTAAAGAGTATGCTGTAGAGCCTGGATTTACTACAGCCTAATATGATTTCATATGTTTAAAATTTCTTGAACAATGCTAGGACCTTAGAATATTTTAAGTTCCTATATCACCACTCTTTGTTATTGTTATCATTTTAGTTCTACATATGTTTTATTCCCCTAGAAGATATTATAATTGCTGTTATATCATAATTATATAGTTATTGTACAGTTGGTATTGATTTATATTTACCCACATTTTTATTCTTTATATGGAGTTTCTGTTTCCATTGGGAATCATTTTCATTTTGCCAGCAGAACTCACTTTTGTATTTATTTTAGGGAGGATGTACAGGCAACAATTTCACTTGCTTTTTGTTTGTCTGCCAATGTCTTTATTTCACCTTCACTTTTGGAGGATATTTTTGATGAGTATAAAATCCTAGAGTGACAGTTTTCTTTCAGCAGCTTGAAAATGTCAGTCTGTTATCTGTCTTTCATTATTTTCATTGAGAAGTCAGCTATCAGTTTTATTTTTGGACCTGCGAAGCTAAGGTATATTTTTTCCGTTTAGCTATTTTCAAGAGATTTTTTTTTTCTTTGTCTTTAGTTTTCAGTTGTTTTACTATGATATGACTTGGTGTAATATTCTTTACCTTGATGTTTTTTACTTGGGAAATTCTTTGCCTTTATTTTTGCATTTTTTTTGTCCTATTTTTTTTTTCTTCTCTACCTTCTGAGTCACTAATTAGGTATACTTTTTATCAGTCTTATGTTACAGCTACAAACTTTTTAGTATCTCATTCATTTTATTGACCAAATTTCAGCCCAAATACTTTCTGACATTTCTTCCAGATCATTTATCTTCTCTTCAGCTTCCAATATTCTATTTAACCTACCTATTATATTTTTAATATCGGTTATTAAATATTTTTAGTCTTGAAATTTCTATTTGATTCTTGTTTTTATATAAATTCTAGTTCTCTAGAATATGCAAATTCTTTTTTTTAAAACACCTACAGCACCTGGTATTCCTAGGTGGTCTCCCATCCAAGTACTAACTAGGCCCGACCATGCTTAGCTTCCAATATCAGACGAGATCGGGCACGTTCAGGGTGGCATAGACTTCATAAAATCTTTGTCTTATTTATTTTTGAGCCTATTAATTAGAGCTCTTTTTATCCAACCTGATAATTCCAATAAATGGGTCATCTACTGATTTGGTTTTGTTTTCTGTCGTATTTTTTGTCATGTCTGTTTATTATTATTATTATTATTATTATTATTAATGCCAAATATTATGTTTGCTAAACTACAGATGTTACTTTTTCTATGGATCTTGTTGGCTGATAGAGTGTTGGCTGATTACCTTATTCTAATTCTGGGACTCACTTGCAGATTTGGTGATGCTTAATCTACCTCCTGTTTGTCTCTGCTTTTCTAGTATGTGGACTCCTGGGTTCCTAATTGAGATCCTGGGGCTTTTAATCAGGATCTCTCTAATTTTTATCTCCATAGGAATGTGAGACCGATGAAAACTTTGCTCAGTCCTTCATTAGCTTTCTGCCTAGCTTCTTATCTTCCTGTTTTGTGTAATTCAGTAATTCAGTAAATGATTTCTTATTCTTTAGTTCATTTATCTTTTAGAAATGCATAAGGTATTGTTTGTACTAAATCTTATAAAATAATTGCATACATCATAAAGCATGTACTTTTAGAGTGTTGTAACTTTTCTTATCTCAGCATTAAAAAAACAACTTCATATTATAGTCTGCTTTCCCTGGAACCCAAGTAAAGTTAGTTTGTTGTTTTGTTTTGTTTTGTTTTGTTTTGCTTTGTTTTTCTTCTTTTTCGTTTTCTTAACCAGGCCTCAGAGTTTGTATCATTAAAGCAGTTATTCATGTTTGGAGTAGTCATAAGATTATAAAATTTAGCGTTGGAAGGAACCTAAGACATCGTCTTCTGTTGGCTAACCTCCCACACAGTGCAGAAATGTTTCCTGCAGCATCCTTGGCATATGCTCATCCGGTCTCAATTTGGATATCTTTAGCAAAGGAGCTCATCATTTCCTGAAACAATCCATTCTGTTGGACAACTCTATTTTAAAAATCCTTATGTTGAGCTAAAATATGCCTCTTTGTAACTTATACTCATTTACTCATTGTTTAAAGTTTTCCTTCTGGAATAAGTCAAAATAAGAGAACATTTCAGATAACTGTACTTAAAGCAGATCTAAATGCCATTTCTATCTTTTTAATTTTAACTTTTTTTTTTTTTGCTTTCTTGTCCTGAAGCATTGAACACAAAGTACTAAGCATTAAACACAAAGTGCTAAACCTAGATAATAATCACAAGGAGAGCCATCTATTTGGTAATGATTAAAAGACTATCTTTATATTACATAAATCCCTCTGACACTTTGAAGACAAAAAAAATATTTTGTAGTTATCTTGAATTATATGTTTGTATAGAAAAAGAGTAAGAAGACTGCTCTCTATTTTAAAAAATAACACTACACAACCACGTGCAGGAATGTGTAAAAAAAAATCTTCTAAGGAGGCAAGTTTCACATAACTAGTTTTTATTAGGAGTAAAACTAGATGATCATCATACTAATGCACATACTATTCATTCTATTCTAATTTAAGCGTTGCCACAGTCAGACTACCTGTGCTCACTCTAGGATATGTTGAGGAAAATACTTTTTTACTTTAGTATCAAATACTCTTTTCTTAATGACTTTACATCATCATGTCCTTTGCTCTATTTTTCTAATCTACATATGATTTTCTTTCCTGAGTATATGTTCCCAAAAGGTAGCTGCCAAATCATGAGTTTTGACCCATTGATTAGATATTTCTGATTCCACTAACTAGAATAAAATAAATCTCACATGAGCCAGCAGCTCAGCTCTCATACCAAACACCAGTTTATAAGACTGCCAGAAGGCTGACTGCAATCAAACTTCAGTTTTGAGAGTTAATAGTTTCCTCACGCTCCTCCCTATGTCAAGTATATTTAGCTGAGCTTGTGCATATGACTTCAGTTCATAAAAAGTTTACAAGTGCAGCTGGAATGCTTAGCATTTGATTGTTACATAAATAAGTATTTGAGAACATATGTAAACTTGACAGTGTTAGTACCAGATGTTCCAGTAACACAATAATGTACTTTGAATGTCCATTCTCACTTTCTGCTTGTTTATTTTGGCAGTATCTTTTTATCTGCTCAGTTTCAGATAAACATATATTAACTCTACCCACAGTATTAATCCTCTTATTGTTACATTCAAGTTACATTTATTACATTTAGTGTATAGAAATATGAATAACAGACATTAATACATAAAGTCATTTTTTACACATCTCCATAAACTACAAATATTTCAACTCCTAAAAGTTTATTGTCTATACAGAATGAAGAAACCTCTGGACCTATGTATGCACTCTCATCTCTATAGGAATTACCTTTCTCATTATGCATTATCTAAGTACTTTTTTCTCTTTCTGACCACCAGGCACTTAAGAGATTTATGGCTACTGCACAAATACCTCTGCCTGCATTAGGTCTTCCCCAGCCCCTCACCATAGCTGACTGTTTCTTGATATGGTAGAAACCATATGGTTTTATTTTACAGTTATTTCAAACTTAACAGAAAAATTGCAAGGATAAGAATAGTGCATAGAACACTGATATATTTTTTATCCAGATTCACCTGTTATTAACATTTTGCCCATTTACTTTATCAGATTAGTGTGCTCACTTGCTCTCTCTTTCCCTCTCTCTTTGCATATATATATGTGAGTGTGTGTGTGTATATATCTATATAACATATATGTATTATATATATATTTATGTATGTGTATAGACATGTACACATTTTTTTTCTGAACCTGTTTAGAGTGAGTTGCATGGCCTTTTACTCTTATCTACTTCAGTGTGTATTTTTTCTAAGAATAAGAACATCATCTTACATACAAGTAAATTTTTAAGTTGATATTTTTTTCTAATCTTCCTTTTGTGTTCCAGTTTTATTACTTGACTTAGTAATATCCTTGATAGAATATCCAGGTCTTACTTTTGGAGTCCCATTGGATACGTTGGATATGTTCCCTGCAGAGGGTTGTACTGAGATAATTATAGGGTTCTGGGAACCATAGTGGCCCAGCAATTTACTGAAGGAAGTAATGAAGAAAAGCCCAAATATGGTCAAGAATGAAAGCAAAAAGTTGAAGCCAGAAACTCAGTTCTAAGCCTCCAAAAGGGCAATCAATCATGAGATTGGCTGGGAAACATGGTACAATACATGTTAAGGCAAGAGATTTAGAATTAATGCCCTGAGGTTGATGGAGGTCTGTCTTTATGTCAAAACATCTCTATAGCAAAGAACAAGCTTGACAGCCTAAAAGAGCCAGACTCTGCCTTGCTTGGGCTGTGACTGATAGAACACCATGACCCAGTTAGGGGCATGGCTTCTGTGAGATGAGAGATCCCCTCAGTGATCCTCTGGAGCAGAACCTGAAACGGCCTTCAGAGATAAGGGTGTCCAGGAGTTCCTACACTAGTTGCCTCTGATGAAGACCAAAGGGGTAAAGAAGAGTAAGCGTAGTAAGGAGTAGTAGGAAAAAAGATGTAAAAGGTAAGTGGGTAAATGATGTCTGATTTTTAGTGGACCTAAGAATAATGCTTCAACTTTGCAGAATAGATACATGGCACAATTCTGGAGGAAAGAGTCAACTGAGTTTACTGCTTGAATCTTTTTCCTTAGTAGGAAATGTGTTTTATTTATATGTAATATTATAAAAAATTATTTTAGAAATATATCGTGTTATAAACTTCAAGTAAGCCTCCAAAGATACAGAAAAACAAGAAAAATGTGCATGAAGCTAAGTAAGAGGAGATCAAATTAGCATTCTTATAGAATGAGCTATAGATTTACTGGAGATTTACTAAAGGGAAAAATACCAGAGCACTAGACTAGTACATCAATCATTTGAAATTGTCTGACAGTCTTGAAGAGGATATCCTGGCTGCAGAAAGCGCATAGCTGTCTTAAGGCTAGGGGCCCTGGTCAGAACATAGTAAGAACAAAAGATGAGCAGTTTTGAGAGGAACCAGCTGGCTTAAGGTGATCCAAAGTGCACAGATGTTAAAGGCTTACTGTTCCAACAATACAATTACCTAACACAAGAATAACAGAATAACCGTTAAAAAAAAATTACAAAGCTTGATTTACCGTGTTGACCCTTGAAGTCTGACTATATATGTGCTTCTTTTCCATCATGCTAATTTTTTATTTCTATTTTAAAGTTATTTTGTATCTTCTGATTGATAGCTCTAAAGAAAGAATTTTTTTATAAAAAATTTTTTATGAAAAATTAAATGTAACTGATCTTTCTTAGAAATAAGTATAGAATTCTGTTGATGTGAGATCTTCAGCAGGTTTTTAGAAACGGTTTAAGCACAAAAACCAAGAATCTATAATCTCCTCTGTGTTTGCATTAAAATTCCTCAAACTGTAATACCGGTGGTTTTGTGGCAAATAGAGTAAAGGTAGATTTTAAGTTAATTATGAGCCTTCTGATGTCATAACTGAATGTAAAAAAGAAGTAATCTAAAACTTAAAACCTAAGTGGTGAGTGTGTAAGGAATGTTACTGATAATTATCTGGAGGCATTACATACCCAAGAAAAGAGTCACTGTGTACCCTTTAAAGATATTTAAAATGAAGCACCTACTATATACGTAGTAAAATCAACAGCATACTACCTGCTTCAGATATAACCAAATCTATCCATTCAACAAGTATTTTTAAGTACTTAATAAAAACTTTATGCATATCTCTGCAGTGTTACTGAGTACATAGGTTGGCCATGTGAAAATTCCTTTCTATATGCACCATGCATACAAGATTTCCCTGTTTGTTCTTGTATGAAGAAGTGAAAACAATATGAAAAGTGCTCCTCTGTGACTAGTTGTCCCTATTTTCAATTCCAGGATATAATAGCTGTATAAATGAGCAGAATTTCACATTTAATTACCAAACTCTGTAAGTACACTTGTTCATTTGTTTTTTGTATTCAGAGAATGTGAGTATCTAATTTAGTGGCAGTTTGCTTCCTTCTTTAAAAAACCATCAGAATTGCTTTATGGAGACGAGCCTTGAAGAATGGCTTAAACATGTTTTTTCTTTCTTTCTTTCTTCTCAGGTTGGTGTCACTTCAAAAATAAAAAATAAAAATAGGCACTCTTATTGGAACTTTAGAAGTAATGCTGGGTGTAAACAGGCTTAGAATATACTTAACTATAGTAACCTTTCCTGACACACATAGAGATAAATTGATAACTGAATTTGGCATTTCAAATATTTTTTACCCAAGGCAAGGGCTTTAAGGTGTTTTCTTGGTATTAGAGAGTTTAGAGGAGAAAAGGGTGCCATTTATTATTTTCTCTTTCTGTCAGCCTAAGACTTCTCTTTGCAATCATGTTTATAATACCGGGACTTTCTGTTCTTAAATGTTGAAGAATGTTCCATCAGAGGATCTACTAAAATCTTAAATTGTGTGTACCCAAGGTTTTGACTGAATAATAATCTGATAAAATCAGGTAAGGTAATTTATTGAAAGAGGACCTTGGACTTGGAATCAAAAGTAATGAATTCTAGTCAGGACCCTGCCGCATAATTTGTATATAATCTTGAGCAAATCATTTAGTATCTTTCTATTCTGTTTCTTTACATGGAATGTGAGAGATTTGGGCTGGCCTGTAAATTCTTCCAGTGCAAAATACATCCCATCAGTTAGGCATCAAATAAATAAGCCATTAATTATGTTAACCACATCAACCCATCAGTTCTTCCAAAACATTCAAACTATAATATGACTGAGAACAATCTAAAAACATTTTTATATTTTGAGAATGTCTATATCTACTTTCTTAATATTGATATTAATTTGCCATATAATGGCAATTTAAAAGAACTTCCTCTCAAATATGTAGTAGTTTACCATTTTGCTGCAGTATTATTTTCCAGAGTATAAACACAGCTTACCTATTGTGAGGGCCATAGACTATAAATGTGGCGGGGGGTAGTTACCTTTCATAGTCTTACTACTTCATGGAATTCAAGGAAGAAAAAGCCTACTTTCTCATGGGACTCCTTTTTAAAGAAGACAATTATTTCATCCCTCCAAAAAAAGCAGAATATCCAAATGAAACATAAGAACTCATTAAACCCTTTTTTATTTAACTTATGAGCTCATTGATTTGAATAATTTTCTCTTCACTAAAGCTGATAGAATATTTTACTATATCAACAGGTTATTTCTAACTGAAAAGTCATAACCTCGCAATATACTTATAATGAAAAAAGTATAAGATTTCAAGTCAGGTGACCCAGCTTCAAGAATCTGTTCTATTGCCTATTATATAGATATGATTAGGGTAATTCCTTAACATCCCTGAACTTCAGTTTTCTTATTTTTAACAAGATGGTAGCAGGAATACCCATCTTTGGATCTGTTATTTGGATGAAATGAAATAATGAATGCAAATCATAAAGACCAGTAAGTATTATTAACATTTACTCTTACAAAAATATTTTTAAATATTTTATATTTAATAAATCTTATTTTCCCATTTGACTATTTACCGATAGCATCATACATTTAGAGAAAGTCTTATTAAACTCAAATATTAAAGGTGAGAAGTAGGAAGGGGATTGGAACCAGCATTTCTTGAGCACCCTACCACAGCATCAGAAAAAGCCAAACAATAGCTTATTTTCTAACTCCTACATAATGAACTTTTAACTCCTGTAAGAGAGGGCCTCCCCATGTTATCACCACCATAAGGGAAGGGAACTCTATATCACTGGGTCCTGTAAATTGTGGAACAAAGAAGAGTTGCTCGAATGTAGAGAAACTCTAGGTTTTGCTCCACCACCTCATTCCTGTACCATTTCTCCAAGTTTTATTTTCTTAATATATAAACCATTTGTAAGTAGCTCACAAGTCTGGTGGATGTGGTTTCACACAAGCTGTGAACTGACTTGCATATCATAAGACTGCTATTCAAGTTTGAATCCAGGTAGATTTTTACCTGAAATGCTATGAAAGAAAGAAAATGAAAAAAGAAAAACCTTCTTCATTATGAATATGAGATAATTACTTTTCAAAAATCATTGCAGCCCCAATCCAAGAACAGACCACAAGCTTTAATTGTGGGTATGCTATTTACAGATTAATTAGGACATTTAACTTCATTTTTTATACCACAGAATTAATCCCATAAAAATTAGTGATCTCGAAGGAGTCAGTTGTCAACTCTGACAGGATCTCTTTGCCATAATCTATTAAAATGCTGCTTTTATCTTGTCTTGCCTGTGTCATATTTTATGGATTTTTTCATAAACACTGCCTATACTTCATAAATGTCTCAATTTTCTAGTCTATTAACATTACTTCAAAAGCAATTGATAAAAGAGTAGGGCATGCATGAAATAATACACCAATAATGTGAAGTGCTGGAGGCAAGAACAGTGGGTAGGATCTGCACAGCTTGTGAGCTGAAACAATGAAAAGATGTTTTATCTACTACAATAAAGAAACAAATGATCATTTCTGATAGTAGAAAAAAGATTGCAAGTAATTGGGCAGATGAAAAATGGGTTACACAGAAAATGCAGCATATTTTTTAAATGAAACTGAAATGAGAAAATAAACATCCCCAGGTATATATTTACATTATTGGGAACTATTTCCCTTTGGTTACTAAAAATTTTCTATTCAACTTGATTTAACTCAGACGTAATAGTCTTATTCTATATGCAAATAATATTTCATATATATATATATACACACTTAACAAACCTCTTAATATATGTATTTTTGTAATAGCTACAAAAGATGTTGGAACTTATTTTAATCTTTATAATTTTATTATTTTGGTTTTTGAAATGAGTTTAATTTTTATTTTAACGTGTAAGTGATATCAGTCAGTAGCATTCTTTTTATATTTTAAAAGCACTGATACATAACCTAGGTTGATATAATGAAATGAGAATCATCCTCTGGATTTGTAACACAAATTTTATTCACAGGTATGTAAAATAACTGACTTTTAAAACTTAGTTATTATGTATTTAAGTCAGCCAAGTGAAAAACAAAGAAGAAAAAAAACATTAAGTAAATGCAGAATTTTTACTTTTCTTTTTATTTTATTTGTCACCTGATTTAGCTAAAGTAAACCAGGTACTGTTCTGTACTTTCATTCTTAAGATACCATGCTTTATAAAATGGAGACCACAGATCCCCAAATGCCTAGACAGTTCCAGTGTTTACCTGTAATTATCAATAATTTTTTTCACTCTCAAAAATGTATGGGCTTTGATTACAAAGTATGTGGTCATCTATTTAACTGTGTAGTCAAATGAATAAGGGAAGGGAGGTTTTAGTAATATATTTAATTTTAAATTTCTTTAAACCTATGTGATACTCTTTGAAAGAATGTATGATTTCACTTTAAATTCAGAAAAGTCCTTAGTTCTTGATTTATACTTTTTTTTAACTTGGAAACAAGACCATTTTGTTGTTGGTCAGGTCAAGAATTAATCTTGAATAACTCCACTGTGATCATTCAATTCTAACACTTGGAAGGTGGATGATTTTTCTCATACCCTGATGGATGGTGAAAGAATAGGCTGTTGAAGTATAACTAGTAGTACTCTATGAAGCAGGTAATGTCACTGAATCATGTACAGGACCCAACATAATGCTATTATATGTGCACGTAACAAAGGATCATGGTCAAGGAGCTTCTTTAGTCCTCAAAAGTTGCAAAAAATATTTGAGAGCCCTGGTCCTCAGTACTAACCTAAGAAAACAGTCACCAGAATTATATAGAGACTTGAGTAATATCTAGACTTACCATGTGGGGTAAAAGACAATAAGCAACTGTTTATTAACCTGACCCAAATTCTACCCATCTCACAAACTCATTTCTCCTTCAATCTTCCCCATCACAGAAAACATAAATATTCACCCAGTTGCTCAACTTCTGAACCTAGGGATTTTTCATGTTACTTCTTTCATCCACTATATGCATCAATGAGTTCTGCCACTTCTACTCTTAAGACCCAATTAGAAACTGCCTGCTATTTTCATCCCCACCCTTACAATCCTAGTCTAAGCACCCTTCCTTCTTCTCTATAGTTTTACAATAACCATGTATTTAATTTCCCTGCTTCTCTTGCCTCTTCTCCAACAATTCATTCTCTACATAGTACTTGAAGTAACCTTTCAAGAATATAAACCTGCAAAAGTAGACAAGGAAGACTTCATCAAACTGAAAAGCTAGAGCAGCTTTTGTTGGCAAGAATGTGGAAAAATTGGAAGCCTTGTACACTTAGTGGAAATTAAAATGGTACCGCTACTGTTGAAAACAATATGGAGGTTCCTCAAAAAGTTAAAAATAGAACCATCATATGATCTAGCAATTCCACTTCTGAGTATTTATCCAAAAGAATGGAAATCAGGATCTTGAAGAGAATACTCCTATATTCATTGCAGCACTATTTACAATAGCCAAGAAGTGGAATCAACCTAAATGTCCATCAACAGGTAAATAGATAATGAAAATGTGATATATACATATGATAGAATATTATTCAGCCTTAAAAAGGAAGGGAATCCTGAAATATGCAACAACATGGATGAACCTTAAGGATGTTATACTAAGTGAAATAAATCACTCACAGAAGGACAAATATCACATAATTCCACTTATATGAGATATGTAAAATAATCAAACTCATAGAAGCAGAGAGTAGAATGTTGGTTACCAGGGCTGAGGAAAGGGAGAAATAATGTTGCTATTCAACAGATATACAGTTTTAGTTATGCAAAAGGAATAAATTTGAGGGCTCTACTATACATTATGCCTATAGATAACAGTACTGAATTGTACACTTAAAAATCTGTTAAAAGGTTAGATCTCGTGTTAAGTGGTCTTACTACAACACAATATAAATCATTTTTTTAAAAAAGAATTTAAATCCACTCACATGATTTTGTAGTTTACATTAAATTTAGGATAAAATCTAAGCTCTTCATTGTAGCCTATGAGCAGAACTTCTGTCTCCCCCATCGCCTACCACTCACTCCCTTTCTATCTTCTCCAACCATATTATTTTTATTTATGGTCATCCGGAATGCCAAGTTCATTCTCCCTTGTTGTTGCCTCTGCATGTCTGTCTCCTCTTCATAATCAGATTATCTTTTATGAGTCCTTCACTGAATAACCTCTTAAGTGTTATTTAATTCACTCCTCACTCCAACTTCTGGATTACCCCTCTAATTCTAAACCAGTGATGATGACTTGTAGCTAGCTTTGTCAGTAACCTTGGTAAATATCATCACAGTAGCTAACATTTATTGAGCACTTACTGTGTATGTACCAGGACTATTCTAAGAGTTTTACATAAATTCCACATCTCACAACAACCCTGTGAGATAGATGCTATTATTATTTTCTCTTCATTGATGATAAAAACCAAAGCACAGAAAGGGTAAATAATATAGTAAGAAGTGGCAGAACCAAAATTCGAACCTAGATTTTCTGGCTCTTTACCACTGCTCTGTTTTCTGTGTAGTAGCATGAACCATGCTATGTACTCAGGAGAGTCCTTTGGGAGTTTGAAGGCCAACATGGGTATAGATAAGATAAAACCAGGTAAACACTTGAGGACAAAGAATAGAAACATCATAGGGGAATCACCACTATTTAGTATGGACAGAGCAAAAGCAGGGACTGGCACCAGCGAAGCACAAAGGTGAGTCAACTGTTGAGTCATCAAGTACAGGTAGGAGGATGAAAGCAGAAACAGGCATGCAGGCTGCTGGGCATACTGAGCTCTCGTTTGTTAGTGTCCTCTCATCTCACTGGCCCTTTCTTCTCGGTCTCCTTTGCTGACTTATCCTCTTTGCCTTCTGTGAATTTAGCTCTAGGCCCTCTTTTCATGCTGTACTTCCTTCCTAGGTAATCTTATCCATACATATGACCTCAGTTGCCAGCTGAGTATACACAAAAGACTCACAAATTTATATCTTCAGTCTAGATCATTCCTCAGAGCACCTGACTTTTATATCTAGTTGCCATTTTGTCATCTCGTCATAAATGTGTCAAGAGAAATCACACTTAGCATGCCCAAATCACATTTCATGATTTGTCCCTTAAACCCCGGCCTCTTCCAATATCAGGCAGTCAGTGACATAAACACAAAAATTTGGTGACATCAAATCTCTCTTTCCCTTGCCTTCGTTTTTCATATCCAAGTGTGAAAAGACATCAAGTGATATTTCTAAATATCTCTAGAATCCATTCACTTCTCACCATTTCTGTCCTCATACTATAAGCTCCCATTATCGCTCACCCATACTGTTCTAGCAGCTTCCTCACTGATCTTGGTATAGATGCTGGCTCTCCAGCCAGAATGATATTTTCTTAAAAATGCACATTCGATCATGTTGATTTCTTTATTCCTTCTTCATCACTACTCTTTCCACCTGACCATACTTTCAGCTTCCATTCATTCATTCGCCTACATTCTAGAAGCTGAACACATAGCCCTGGCCTTATAGAATTTATATTTTAGTGGAAAGTAGACACTAAATAAACAAAAAAATAGTATAATTTAAGATTCTGCTAAGTACTATGAGGAAAATAAATTAGGACATAAAAATATAAAATAATTAGAAGAGTTATCAACTTCTATATTAAAGAGTCAGACAAGTTTTCCCCCAAAGATTAATTTGTGAAGATCGGGAGAAAGAGACAGGAAGGAGTTGGGGTGGAAAAAGCACAGTAAGAAAGAAAATAGTCAGAGATTAAGTTGGAGAGGTAGGAGAGGGTGATAGATAAACAAAAGGGGATGATTTGGCACATATTCTGGAGGTAGAGATAATAGAATTTACTAATGATGGGTAAAAGTAGAAATTAAATATGTCACTTAGATATTTGGCTCAATCATCAAATGAATGGTAGTTCCGTAAGTTGAAATGGGGAAGAGTAGAGAAGGAGTAGGTTGGTGGGGTTGGGTTGGGGGAAATTCAAGTTTTTATTTTGGCTGGAATAAGTTACATTTAAGGTGTGTGGTAGGCATCCAGTGGCTGTTTAGCAGGTAGATGATTATGTGAAAACAAAATTCAAGAGAGAGGCCAGAACTGCAGATATAAAATTGAAAGTCATAGCACATGGGCAGGAATTAAAGTCTAAGAACTGAATAAAGTAACTGATAGAGAAGAGAAAGATCAAGTCCTATAGGATCAAGTTTCGGTTTTGTGAAACTCTATCTGTTAGAGATAAAAAGAAAACCAAGAAAGTGTGATATCTCAGAAGTGGAAAAAGTACTGAAAGAATGAGCAAGTGGGAAAAACATAAAAGGAAAAAAAAAAAAACAGAAGAATTAAGTAATGGGTCAAACTCTGCTCTGAATAGAATAAAATAAGGACAGAGAACTGACTTCTGAATTTGGCAAAATGGATGTTTTTGAGAACTTGAGACAAGGCTAAATTCAACAGACTAGCGAAGATAAAAACCTGATAGATATTGATTAAAGTGCACATGGGAGAAGAGATAGTGGGTACAGATTACGCTTTCAAGGAGTTTTGCTATATAGGGGGACATAGATAGAGCAGCTGCAAACTGGGATCAAGAGATTATTGTTTTTAAGATGGAAGTTGCTACAGCATATTTTTATGTTAATGGATATAATCCAAATGAGAGGATAAAACTGAACACATAGGACACAAAGGACAGCAAAATAGAATCCAAGTCTTTGTGTTGGCAAGAAGGATGGGAAATTTTTATGGGGTGGTTAACCTTAAATAGGAGCAGGGATGTTCTATTGTGATATAAAGGAAGGTACAGTATATGGGCTTTCTGTTTGATACTGGGAAAATGAAATAAGAAGCCAAGTCATCAGCTTAGAGAAGATGAGGTATAAAATGGCTGTCAGGAGAAAGAGAAAATTAAAATACTAGGGTAATATAGTAGGTTTGGGAAGCATTAAAAACCTGCTTAAAATTTGTGATCATAAATTTAACATATCTGTCTGCACAATTATGTGTTTTTCTCCATAGACTCTCAGCAGCTTGGACG
Organism: Eidolon dupreanum; assembly: GCA_028627145.1. Lineage (NCBI taxonomy): Eukaryota > Metazoa > Chordata > Mammalia > Chiroptera > Pteropodidae > Eidolon > Eidolon dupreanum. The sequence goes on from CM053509.1 coordinate 59,417,220, forward strand.
GTGGCACAAAATTGTTGGAGTGTTGAGTGTGGCTTTGGGGATTTTGACAAGAAAATAAAATAGTAACAAGGGGCAAAGAAGTTAAAGGTATGATTAAAGTCATAGAGCCTGGAACCTGAGCCAGGTCAGGAAGGAAGTGAGTGTATAGAGGATCCAGGATATTAAGTAGGGGACAGGGGAAGTGGGAGGAGAGTAAAGAGTCTAAATGAGGTTTAAACATTTTAAAGGAAAAAGATTAGAACAACTAGGCTTTAAAATTAGAAGGTGGTAGTTAGGAAATGGGATGGTGAAAATCCAGATTTTGGAAGTAATGTGGTTATTGGTGATGATAAGGTTAGTCAGTGTTTCTCATACTTTTTAGACTGGACACAACTTAGTATGCCCATCTGGTATGTAACCAAAAGAATTTTTCATAAAACCATGTTTACCTTACGTAATGTAATAAAAAATGATATTTTAAAACCTACTAAAAAGAAAAAACCTGGTTATATCTCATTAAATCAAATCCAAACTCATTGAGTTTTAGGATTCCTAAAGGATCGAAACTTGCATTTTGAAAATACATCTTTAATAACTATGAGAATAGCTAACTGAGGTGGTATAAGGGGAAAAGTTGTTCGAAATATAGAATTCAGACACCTGAGAGTCCACAAGGTCAGGTGGTTTATCTATCTCCATGTAGAGGCCACCAAGGATGACAGGAGTGATAGCATAGTGGAAGACAGTGAAATAGCTGCTAACTTAGTCCATGAATAAGTGCAGTGCCAAGGTGTTAGGTGCTTGACAATATCAAATAGGAGAAGTGTTGGTATATTCTTGTAGGGGTGTTGTGCTTCTAAGAAGCCATAGGTTTTAAGGAACTAGAGAGGACACACCAGCTCCAGGTCCTAGAAAGAAAAAAAAAAGGGCCTCCACTTTGAAGGTTTCTTGGGAAGATGTGACCTTAGAATGTAGCCTGGTTTCAATGTGAGCAAAAAGGTAAAGAGAAAATTGAGCAAAGGGATTGTGGATGTGGAGAATTTTGTGGCTGTGGGATTGTTTTAAGTTTGTGCCTTCTATAGGCCCAGGGAAAGACTTTGAAAGGTCACAGATTGGTGGGAAATGAGGTTAAATGTAAATGGCTTGGGAGGCTTGGACTAAGATTAACATGCATGTGATTGATCTTTATGGTAACACATGGAAAAGATGGGTGGTCAGTCTACAAGAACTTTCTTCACAGGGTTGGTTTCCTAGCTACTTTGTAAAGGTGAGATGGTAGTGTTTCAGTTGAGGAAGAGTGACCTCACTGGGAACATGGGAATTCAATCCTGTGGAAGCTGATGGAGCAATAGGAGAGGGTCGGGGCTGTGAGAAGAGGGAGTTTCACTGAACTCACCATGCTCCTTCCTGCAACAGGACCTTGGCACACACCTCATTCTATGCCTGGAAACCAGCTAACTGTTCTTTTCTCAGATCTCTGCACAAGCCTCACATTCTCAGGAAAACCTAACTAGGCTCTTACGGCACCTTGTGCTTTGCCTTTAAATCTGTTTATCTAGATGTCACAGTTGCATTTTTACACCTATCTGTGGAATTGTTTTATCAAATTTGACTCTTTTACTAGACTAAGTTCCATACAAAAGGGATGACTATACCTGCTTTTTTTGTTCACTTGTGTATCTCAAGCACAGCGTATGGCGTATAGTAGATGCTCAGCAATGGTAACTTGAATGAATTAATGAAATTAGAGCTAGCAACTTTGATGACCACAAAAAGGAGTTAGGGGATGCCACGGTACAAAGGGAGCTAAAAAGAACCAACAGAAGATAATGTTGAATTTGCAAGGAGGACATCTTGCTTTGATTAGTGGGGCTCCTTTTGAAGGTCTACCACTCAATCCTTATGGACATGCTTAGCAGTCCTGTTGGGAGGGCAATACTGTGAACCTAGCATCTAAAAGCAAAGAACTATCTAAAGACTATAATAATTGCTACAATAATCACCAGAGGGGTGTGAGATGGAAATTTTAGAGGACAACAAAAACTTCGAGGCAACTTCAAAGACATCTATCTTCTGCAAGAACTTAGTTCTGATTAAGGAAATAATAACAACTGTTACAGTTCTGTGTCTGACAGAGCAGAGTGGATGCAGGAGAGAAGAGATGCTTTTGGGTGGGGTGGAGACAATCAGAGGAGAAGAGCATAGAAAGTAGCATTGCAACAATTTGAAACAGGGAAGCAATTGGCCATATTTAAAGTAGATTCAGGAACTGGGGCACTTTGGGGAGTGTGGCTATGCCACAAACAGTTATTTGGGAAAAGCAGAGTTGGTCACAGTTAAAGCAAACAACCAGCTGGGATATGGCGTTCTCTCCCAACTGAGTAGGATTCAGAGTTTAGAGGCTGGAATGCCAGAGATTTTATGGGAACTGTACTCTTCCCTTATGTGACCAAAAGTCACCCAAGAAAAATATCCTAAGACAGTAATATAGAGTTAGGTCATCTTGGACAAAAGTCATAACAAAGTTGAAGAATCACCTCTAGGGAAGATTTTATTCTGTTTCCATTTTAATTTTGTACCAGTCGGGAACACCATTACATTCCTTTCACACCCACCCACTCTGTTGCATTTACAGTGCATACTCTTCATTTGTCTTGTTGAGACCTGCATGCGAGAAGTGATTTTTTTTTCTTTACTGGATCATCATTCAGTGGCAGAGTAGGACACCTCTGAGCAATCACCAAGTTTCATCTTTCTGACACAAAGGAATTCAGTGACTCACCTCTTGTGACTGCATTAACTCCTTCAGACCAAGAGGCCCCTGGCCAGAGTTTTGGAGGAAGTAATTTACTAAATGGTGCCCTAGTGGCCAAAAGGCTTAACAGACATAAAAGAGAGAAACCAGGATTCCATTTCTCCTCTTTGAAGTGCTGGAAACAATTAGGATTAATTAAGTGTTTTGGTGTGGAAGTGATGATATGCATTTCAATGGCTGTAGGAAAGGGAGATAAGCCTATTTTTTAAGAGAAATAGTTCCGGTTTAGGTCCATTATAGCTTTAAAATGTCATTGTGACATATGAGAGGGAGATAACTAAATTATTCATAATATAATTTTATCTGTATTCTATTCTCTATTTTTCCTGTAATATGTCCCTATTTGTTATTAAAACTAGCATGTTTTGTAAAGAGATTTATGTTAATTACACAGAAATATGCCTTAGTCAGAATAGCAAATTCTATAGTGAATTTCAGAGTTTTTTAATGTGTTTTCTCTGTGGTGTAGAATATTTCTTGCTAATGGTTCATGCCATCTATATATCTGGTGATCTTTGAACCCCGTGTTCATTATTATGGTTATAGCTGTACCCAAATGGCAACATATTATTAAAATATGAGGCACTGATTGAAGAAACCAGCTATAATAATGCTTGTAAAGGAAAATAAACCTTCTAGGAATTTTTAGAAGACAAAATAATATCTTTAAAATGTTATACTCAAAGTAAACACATTATGACAGGTGATAAATGCCAGGTTTTCAAATGAAGAGGGAGAAAGACTGAATACAGTATTAAAGGCAATCTCAAAAAAGTTGCTCACTTCAAAGACTGTACTTTTTGTTTAACAGGAAGTTCTCCAGAATTCCTTTTGAATAGATTTTAAATTTTTTTATCACCCAAATGAATAAATATAAAATCATTTTTATTTCAGCACACTCCAAAGTCCTACCAACTGGTAGTATCATTGCTGTGTGCTATTAACTTTTAGCCCAGTAGGTCTATTTCTGTGTCATGAGGTTAAGAGCCTTAAAAAATTAATGAAAACTCGTCCCCATCACCAGCTGAACCAGTTCCATTATCAGATTAGCCCTAACAGTTCAAGGGGAAAAACAGTTATCAAATACTCTCATATCAAGATGCAGAAATATCTTGCTCACAACAGAGACCCAGACCTGGAGGGCTGATCTTAATTAAGCTAGATGTCCTGCACACTGACCAAGAGTTGACCATTGGTCTACTGAATTTCTCTCTGGAAGGGGATATATTCACTATAGGTTAGGACAAGGCAGACAATTTACATTTGTAGTATATTTTTGACGTAATAATACCTTAATGACACTGCCAGGTGTTTGGAAAGTATGTTTACTTTGGATACAACTCTAAAGGATATATTTTTTAGCACTATAAACTTTTTTTCTAAAAAACATTTTTTACCAAGTTATTTGTGAAAATGTGTTTGGGGATTGCATGAACATTTAGATGTTCATACTGATAATTTTTTTAATTCTAGTATTCCTTTTAGGGCTCAGTTCTGAAAGGTCTCCTGAGAAAGGGAAAAAAGTGCTTATATGAGGAAGCAAGAAATCTGATTATAAATCAAGAATTAGGAGAAAAGAGTGGCAATGGCTAATGTCAGAAAAAAAAAAGAAATAAACAAAGAGAGTTGAACAAAATACAAAAAGAAAAAAGAGAGAGAGAGAGAACAGTGGTATATAAGATAGGAAATAAAGAAGTAAAAATAGTTTTAGAAGAGAAGGAAAAAGATCTAGGAAAAAAAATGTGTATTTGAAGTTAGCACCCTGACACATGGATTCCCATTACTCTGCACAAACACCTTTCTTCCTATCTATCTGGTCGTTTATAAGCAGATAAGGCTGAGTGATCTCCCTTAAGCCCCAAGGTATCACAGCATCATCTTTTGTAGCTTAGAAGCTAGAAGTAAATTTTGGAAAATTGGGAGGGGTGCAAGCATTAAGACATTATAAGAAAACTTAGGCCGTTTACCCTCTATTAAGTCAGTTTCCCCTTCAAAAGACTATCTTATCCAAATAAGCAAAAAATATGAATAAGAGCAAAATATTGATGAATTACAAGGTTTATACTTTTAAAACAATTTAAGAGTGTGATACTATGGAATTTTTATCATATCATAAAAATCTGTAAGTTGAACTGTGTTAACATATCTTATTATTGTTTACCTGGCTTGCTATCCACTGTTTAACATATTTTTCCTACTAATTGTTGATTGTCAGGCTATAGCATTGTAAGTTTATATTTTAAATTACTATCAGATTATAAAGACAAAAAAAAAAAAGGCAAGGAGGTGATTTTCTGTAATGCCCTGCTTTCAACTTCTTTGAGAGTTGAGTTAATTTCCTGCTAATGGTTTTAGAGCCTAGGTCAGCAACTTCTCTCTCTAATTGCCTGTGAGTAACTTACATAGTGGATGGACATTGTTTCTTTTAGACAAATTTGACTTGTTTGGGGAACTCTTAATGTTAGCTGTGTGAGAATGGGATGAGTTTGTTTACTTTGGTTTCTAAAGTCCATTGTAATTAATTACCTGGGATTATATGTGCTGCCAAAAAAAAAAAAAAAGAAAGAAAAGGTATCACATAAAGCGAAAGTGATAAACACCCTAACCTTCTAGTAAGGAACACTATGGCATGCACAAAGGGGGTGCATTAAGTGAAGGAGGGAGGGGCAGGAGTGGACAATTATTTGTAGCGATGCTTTTACTGTTATTCGGATGAGACAGACTAACGGTGGCAGCAGTCATTTTGCTGAATCAAAGTCCACGTTAGTCACATTATGCACTGCCACAAAAGGTTGTTAAGGCTGGTATTAGCATGTACCACTGAGGACATTGGAAGGACTCGATCTGTCACACTAAATCGCCTTCTCGCCCTCAACCATTGAAGTCTCCAGCTCCTCTGACATGTTCTTTCATGAATGGCCTGGCCTTGACAACTGATCCTAATTGCCTCTGAACCGCACTTCATGTATTATTGGTGTCTGCCTGCCCTGGTTCATGTCAACAAGCCACAGCACGCGCAGGGTGTGCCCAGTGCCTTCGCTGAAGCCATGCTCACAATGTCCTATTCCTCTGAGGGGCTTGGGTCTCACTGGGAGTAAAGGAGAAAGCTAAAGATCTTCTTGTCTCTTCTTAGAAATACTCGAATGTCTATTTGTACTGTGTACTTATGAAGCTTTTGTAAGGACTCACTGAAACATTAAACCACTTATGCAACATTCTATTAAAGCACAGATGATATAAATGCTGACTTAAATTTGCCCTTATTTTAGTAACTAGTAAAATGTGTGTTTATTATAAAATCCTTTTTCAACTTTAGATAGTATGGTTTACACTCCTTTTTCTTTGATTATGCATAACGATTTCAATTTGATGTATGATAATGGACAAAAAAGGCCTATATAATATTATGTGGTTTCCAGGTAGAAGTACACATTAGACCAGAATTCCTCAAAAGTAAATTATTGAAGGTTTGAATAGTAGTTTTTACTCCTAACACTTATCAACAGATTTATATTTACTTCATTTTCTAGAAGTAGTTAAAATAATCAATTTTAGTGAATTACCTTTATTTAAAAGTATTTTGACAGTTTCAGAAGATATTCATAAAGGAACAAAGAGTTTAGATATATTTTAATTTATTATTCTACGAGTTATTAGCTTACAGCAAAATATTTTAAAATCTAAAACATAACATAAGAAATGCTCAAGATATTTACTTCTTTTTAGGGGGTGGAGGGGTGTGTCTCTGAGATTTAATATTTACCTCATTCCTATGACAAGTTTTTACAATCACATCTCCAAACAATGTTACGAGATTCTTTCAATCTTTTCATCCTTTTTTATTTATTGAAGGCAGTTTTCTGGTGAGCCTTTTAAGCATGCAAGTTCTACCCGTGATCATAAAAAATAAATCATAGAAGCTCTTCGGTGCTAGGTATCATTTAGCCTAATCTAGACAGTGACATTTGGGCCACTAACAGCATAATCATGATTATTGCTACAAATTGCTCCATGTTTGAGTTTTAATGTTATAAGTAAATTATGCCACCAGATAAAATATATGTTTCTTTGGGAATTAAACATGTTTATTTCAGTAATGTGGCCATGGAATATCACGTAGACTTTAGCTTTCTTTCACGTAGTAATACTGCCACCTTCTGAAGCACAGAGGGATTGTCCTCAAGGTTAGCTGTCTTATTCTTAAGACTTCTCAGGTGACCATTTGCAGTGATCCAGCAGCAAAATACTTCCAACTGGAAGCATTCAAGTTTAGAAACTATCTGGTTTTATTATATAAAAGATATTTGATCTTAACTCTTCCTTTTAAATAGCTAAAAGCAAACATGGGTATCCAACAGTCAGTAATGCTATTTCTTTGTTTCATTTCATCACCTACGAAGTGCCTTCTATTTTCTGGACTTTAGAACTACCTTGATTGGTGATGTGTAGTTTCTTGTCAGACAGCTCAGTTGATTAAAGTTAATTCTGGTATGGAAGTTACACAGCAAGAGCAGTTGCCTGGCAGAAGTGGGGCAGTGGTGGCCACAGCTGGGATTGTGAGAAGGGGATGGCAAAAGTTGTACTCCTATCATTCAATCAGACAGCATGCCCCTCAGCAGAACAGCAAGCCCTCCTGATTCTTTAGAATTAGTGAGATTAGCATGAAGCACATAATGCAGGATGATGGAATTTGTCATAATTTGCATTGTCCTGGAAAAATGCGGGTTGATAGAGCGACACATCTTGGAGCATGTCATGTCCCACGGGCAGGTCACAGAGGAAGCTTGGCAGAAATAATTTTGTGCTATGTGCATCAGTTGCAAATGCTTCGTAAACAATTTGTCAAAATAAAATAAAATAAATAGGAAGAAGTTAGGAAGGTAGAGAAACTAGGGTCGTTGCCGAGGCATCTCAAAGAATTGGATATGCCATCCTCCAGTATTGTATTTTCAATGAGTAGATGAAAATACATAAAATGAAAGACTTAATTCTCCTTTTGAATTTTGTTTTAATTTCTCAAAATCTTACTGGTAAGTCTTTCCTTTTCCATGGTCTAAAAGTCAAATCTTGGAAAATACATGTGTGTTTCTGCAAAGTTTAGTTTCGGGAGCCCCTTACAGAAATGATCAAATATAGCTACGTTAGAAAAGATTTTTTGAGAGATTGCTTGTGACCTTGATAATGTTTCCAAACGGGAGATAGGAAAAGATAAGCAGCATGTAGCTGACAAAACGAACATGACAGTGTTACTTATCTGCAGCAGCATTTCTAGAAATGGGCATGTAGAATTCAGACAGGCAAGGAGAGCATGCTTATTTAGCATAGCATTGCAAAAATGAAAGGTCCAATGTCAGGAATTGTCCATGGTTTATTTATGGAGCACCTGACAGTGATGCCACTGTCTTTGATATTTAGGAATTTCTTTTACCCAAGAACATATAACTAATGTTTGCAGGTTATGTTATTTATCATTTCAATATCTGCTTCTGCTTCACAAAGACATTATGCAATGTCCCCTGTATTTGTCTTTCTTTATACATTTCAAACAAAAGATTAATGCTGGCAGTTCAGTAACACTGATCTTTTATGACAGTTGAACATTTGTGGGTTGAGGGTCTAATAAGAAAAAAATTTAAGTAAGTAGTTTAAGGAAAATGAAAAAAATAATCATTTGTGAGGATCGAGCTTACAGTAAAAATGTTTCTTCTTACTACAGTGTTAGGAAGAATACTCATTTTCTCAGATGGTTATAATTGCAGAATTAGGTTTTATGAAAACTAAAATTACCTTAGGGTGCAGCTCAATGTGAATAAATCTTTCAACACCCAGTATCTGGAAGCATGATACACATGAAACTAATAATGCCCTACAATTACAAGTAGATCAAGAAAAACTGTGTGAAGTTTTTAAAAAGTATTATTTATTGAGTTCTATAACATGAAAGTGACTCCGAATAATTGTTGGTTCAGACCATTTTAAATCATTTGTTGTTTGTAAAATAATAGCCCTCTGTATAAACCTCATATGTTTTTAAACTTGCCCTCCTGTCTGTATTCTTCAAAACTGATTGCTTTCAAACAAACTGTTTTACTAATCAGAGATAATAACTGCTTTATGGTGCCAATTGTCCAAAACTTGGTTTTTTATAAACATTATTTCCCTAATATATCATCTCTTGAGTCATAAAAAGATTTTTTTAATGAACTCTGTTTGCTGGGTTGTAACATTTCAGCCCAATTTCAGCATTGTGGCTATTAGGGGATATTCTGTACAATATTTGTTGCATTAGGACTTGGGACTGGAGACTCCATTTTTATTGTCTGTGCCATATTTTAACAATTTTTTCCATTGTCTTCTTTTCCATGAATTCTACTGTGGGGGGTGGAGGGGTGGGGGGAACAGGCACCTGTTGCTGCTGTGAAATTTCTTTCCTCACAGGAAATGTGTTTCAGTGACAGATAGTTTGCCTTGGTTAGAACCTTTTGGTGTGTTCTTCTGAATAGCAAAGCCATAGTACAATTAGATAATCTTCAGGGGAGAAACCAACCCACCAACAAGCAAAAATTTTGTTAGCTTTCTTTGCAGAAAATTATGATAAATGATAAATTTAAAAAAAAAAACTTTTGCAAACAATTATACATCTCACCACCTACCTCCCAAAATTTTTAATAAGAGTTTAAATTATATATTCGTAAAAAGTTTTCTAAATTGAATAAACAGGGTAATGTAGTAGATAGATCGATCTCTGCAGAGTCTTTCGGCTTTATTGTTCTGTTACCCTATCTATTGACCACTAACCTAACAATTCTAACTCAACTCTCGTTGTCTTATGAACTGCTTATTTAGTCATTTATTCAGTCAGTCATTCTACACTCCTACTGTTTATGGTGCCATTTCTGTGTCCTATGAAGGAAATTATGTGAGAGTTTATTTCCCATAGGGATAGAGAGTGAAGTGAGCAAAGAAGGCCCAATTAGCGAATTTAATCAAGAAGTATTTATTGGGCAAACCACCTCATCCAGACTTAATGGCATTGCCACTCTGTGAATGAGCCTTAGGAAATGAAGAGGTAGCTAAAAGAATTAGCTTATTAACGTGCTATCATCACATCTGTACTGGATGTAGTTCTTGGTATTTGCCTGGAAAATTCATTGCATTATCAAAGTACTTAGTATTCTTCATGTTATAAAAGGATATCTAATCTGTGGTTCTTTGTCCACCTACTCTGGGATGCAACCCTAATTTATTTGAGAATCAAGTGATTTTTTTCCCCCAGTACAGGTGACTTAGAAGCAAACAATACTTGTTTTTCATTCTCTTTCATTAACCTGTCTTCTTTAATAAACTCAATGCCTCAAGGATTATTAATGATATTTGAATGCTTTTTCCATTTTGCCCTAGCTTCAATAGCTGCCTCTATAAATTTTATCAGTGTAGAGTTGTTTTTTAGGATTCTCTATTGTAGGCAAGTAGTCTCTAGGAAGAAAATCAAAGATTAAATGATTATTGAGTTACCCAAGAATGCCATAGAGCCAATATAACTTAAGAATATGACATAGAGATATCTATTATAGCTATGTCAGAATAGACAGGTAACTTTTTTGAGTAAATGAGCATATTAGCTAAACCACTATCCACTAACTTTAATGCTAAATACTTATTTGTAAATATGAAGGAAGCAGATTAAGTAATCACTTAATATTTATTGGAAATTTTAATTTAAGTTATTGTTTTAAAGAAAAATATTTTGTTACTGTAAATTAATTGAAAATTTTTTGTTAATGAAAAATAACTAAACAGAAATCAAGGCAAGAAATAGCATATACTTATTTTAAAGAGTTTTCTTTTTCCCCACCAGGGTAGATGTTTCTAATACGTCTCAATGTACATAAATTTTGGAAGTTCACCCATGAATTTTCCTTTTATATCTGTTATGAGGTTGCTTCTTTTAATACAAAAGTTATTGTGCTTGTTTTTGGCTCAAACTTACCATATAAGCCCTAAAGTTCTTTTACTAGGACCGTGGGGTAAATAAGGTGTTTCTTCCCTCATCCATTCTTACTTCTTCAGATTCACCATCCTCACCTCCCCAAACAAGTAAGGGTTCACTGGCTGTTATAAAATAATCTATGTATTATCATTATAATTTATATTATAAAATATTTCTGAAATCATAAAATAAATCAATAAAATGAGTTCTCTTACTTTTTTTTTTCTTCATTAATTTTTAAACCACCATTTTTATTGCCCAGGAAAGTCTGGAAGTCTTTGAGTCTTACTATGATGTAGGCAAGGCTCCTTAGAGAATTTCAGCATAAGAATAGAGCCAAATAATACTCATTTTACCTTGGGGGCGGGGGAAAGTATCACTACATTTCTGCCACAGACATGGTAATTTTATTTCTCACAGATGATTCAGAGGATTTCTTTTTATGTGTATTATATGGGAAACATATTGTTTGTAAATATGTGGTAAGATCATACTGTACACTTACTAGGTAGGGATAATATCAGGCTCTCAAACTTTCTGAAAATGTATGGCATTTCTTGAATGAAAATAGGCGACAAGAAAAATAAAGCCACTATTCTGACTGTGGATGTCAATCACACTAAAAACGGAAAGCTTCCCTGTTGACAGACAGGACTGTATCCAGAAAGGAAATGGTGTTCCTGTGTCCTGTTGTCCCCTCAGAACTGGATTAAAATTAATGGATTCTGAAGTTTATGCTTGATAAAAGAATAAAGCATCTGAAATTACCACAGCAAAGATACAGAGACCCGAAAGAATCACCAATGAACCACTTCTCCCACTATGAATTTATATTACTATGGCATATATCTTAAATTAGGATTATAAAACTAGCTTTCAAGGCATTCAGAAGTTGTCTAAGACCATGTCTAAATGTACACATGCACTACCTGCCCAATGAATAAAAGTAAACCATCTTTCTTGCTAAAAATAGTGGCCACTGTTTTTACTTTAGGTTGAAAATGCTTTGATGCTGATAATGGAGTTGGAAGGGACGGAAGGATCATATGAGAAATGAGTCATTTAGTAGCACCAAAAGAAATGGGGAGACCTGATAACAGGAAGACAGACACATAAGGCTTGCTTCTGGCCAGTAAAGGGAGATAATGTGATAGAGCCAAGGGCTAGGGAACAATGACATTTTCCTCCAAGTTCCATATGACTACTATCAGAGAGCACCTAGAATGTAAATGAGAACAGTAAGTGAAGATGCTTGCCTCTACTGAATACAGCAGCACTGTTCTTAATGGCCAAGTGAGTTCAGACCTAATAAAGAAGCTGGCCAGGGGCCAGGGGCAAAGCCAACTCAGTATATTCTTCATGCTAGGCTAAGCATGTATCATTTAATCCTCACAGCCATTCTTTTAGGTAAATTTTATTATTCCCATTTTTAGGTATGGAAATTGAGCTTCAGAGAGATTGTGTAACTTGTCCAAAATCACATAGCTAGTAAGTGGTAGAATAAGCATATGAATTTCAGTTCTATCTGACTTCGAACCTATGTTGCGATCGTATATTGTTTTTCAAGTTTGGGAAGGAGGAAACCCAATTTAAAAAAGTAAAGACTAAGCTCCTTTAAAACCTATGTGCAGAAACTGAATCATGCCTTAGTAGTAACAAAAGCAAGTAAAGTTCTGTAATATTAGTTTTTTTATGAAGAGAGAACAGAAAAATTGGAGATTGTCTTAGAGAAGCAACGACTAATAAGATGAGTTAAATATTATTATACTCTTGAATATTGTTTTGTTGAAATCATGAAGTATCTTCATGAGAATAATGTTAAAGTTGTTGTTTTATTCATTGAAGACAGTATAAAACAAAATGAATTTAATTGAAAACAAGCAAACAATAAAAAAACAATTTGTTGCATGTGAAAATATCTCGACCAGAGGGTATCAAAGGGCTGACATAGCTTACCTGAGATATCTACAATGGATGTCCCTAAGGCAGATCCTTCCTGTGTTGGCTCTATGTGATTCTTTGCTAAGAATCTTTACCTGACACTTATAAGATAGCCAATAAATGTTTTAGGAGTAAATAAATAGCTGAATGAATATTTTTTTCTACCCAGCCTGGGAACTCATAAGTGCTGTCCTAAAAGGGATGACTCCTGAACAGTGGGTCAATTTTTTGGAAAGAAGAATGGATATTGAGAGGTCATGACTTGGTTAAAAGTCATAGAAAAGAAAATGAGTTCCCTGCCTTCCAGCCGCCTGCTCAGGTCAAAAGGCATGTCTCCTCTCGGCCATTTTAAGTGACACTTCTTAAATGTATTATTAGCACATGTTTTTTCTGAATTTAAAAAATTATTTGGGGTCAAAATGTGTCAACACATATTTAAATGACAGTATTTAAATAACAGATTTCGGGCAATGTCTTTCTTGGGTCTTTGATTTTATGAGCTATTTAGAAGAATATACCTGATCATTTTCTTTTCGAATGGCTTTATTAAAGTTTTAAAAAGAAGTGCTGATGAAATTCACCCTTGAGATCTCCTATAAACAAGAGTTTGCTTAAAGTATACAGACTTTAGATGTTCTTTTGATTTTTATAAGATGGTTTGCTCAGAATTATAAATGAAGTGGCACTAAAGGATAGATACACAATTATTAGTCTATTTTGATATTACACTTGAAGAAACATCAATAGAAAGCATAGAATTATCTGGCTAACAAAGACCTAGAAAAGCTAAAAAGTTTGCTATAATATCTGAGAGAAATTGAACTTTTAAAAACTGAGTCTTTGCTATGAGAATTATGAATAAAGTTGAGAGAATTAATAAGATTTGCATCCTCACTGAACATGAGAGAAAAATTTTTCTCTTACCTATTTAATAATGCTTTAGGTTTTATTAAAGCATCTAGAGATTTTAATTGGAAATTTGTACCTTTATTTAATATGTTTAAGATACATTGGTAAATAGTTACCTGTAGCTATGAAAACAATATAGAGTAACCCAAATTTCACATTTGGATTATTACCACTGAGCCTGATGTGTACTATTGTGACATGCACAACACACACAACTCTATGCTATGGTCTCAGTTATCAGTGCATTTTCTTTCTCTCTACCTTTTAAAAGTCTAGCCATTTTAAGTTCCAATTTAAATCCCACATCTTCCATGGCACTTTCATCCTAGCCAAGTGACTTTTGTTGACCACAACTCCAATATCATTTATTGGTAAGACTGTTTAGATATCAATTATAGAAGCCTACTTTGGCTATTTAAGCAAACAGTAGGAAATTTATTATGATGCTGCACTGTCTCCAAAACTTCAAGGTAGGATTTGACTAGCTCTCAGAAAGTTTCTAGGAACTAGAACTAGAACCAAAATAAAAATGATAGCAAAGGTTCATGTCATGTGTATTTGTCTGCTTGGGCTACTATAACAAAACACCATAAACTGGTACCTTAAACAACAGAAATTTATTTCTCACATTTCTGGAGGCTGAGAAGTCCACGGTCTTGATGCCAGGAAATGTGGCTTCTGATGAGGTCTGTCTTCCTGGCTTGCAGGCAGCTGCTTTCTTGCCGTGTCCTCACGTGGCCTTTTCTCAATGTAGTGTCTCTCTCTCTTTCTCTTCATGTAAGGCCATCAAATCTATTGGACTAGGACTCCACCTTTATGGCCTCATTTAACCTAAATTACCTGCTAAAGCCTTAACTCCACATATTGTCATATTGAGGGTTAAGGCTTCATCATATGAATTTTGAGATAACACAAGTCAGTCCATAGCATCATTCTTCCTAAATATCAGGCCTTATTATAAGCACTTTACATATATTAAGTCATATAATGCTCACAAGGATACTATAAAGCAAATACTATTTTATCACCATTTCAAAGATAGAGAAAAGAAAGCAGAAAGAGTTTAAGTAACTTGCCCAAGGTCACAGAGCTTATAAATTATGAGGCCAAGTTTTAAACCTAGCTCTCTGGCTATAGGGTTCATACCCTGGAACAATGAGCTAAAATGCCCCTCTGGAAGCCAACAGGACTCCCCATGTCATCTCTACTTCTGTCTTGGAGTTTGCTCTGTCCTGCAGCATGGCTTCTTCCTCTGCTTCTTCAGTCCATATAGAAGAATATGGCCAGCCCTCAGCCACAGAGTCTCTATGTTATAATTCTTTCAGTCCCCATCCAATATGTTTCAACTGGAGAATTCTGTTACCAACGTGGATTAGCTTTTACCCTGCACAGTGCTTAGCAATATTGATTAAAGAAGTGGAAAAATAGTTACTAACTGCTCATACTCTACATATATGTATTACTCTAATGGCCAAAATGGATGAATCATGCTCTTTGTGTTCACACATCTTGTTTTACTATTGTTCTCCCCTGAAATGGCACCTTGATTCAAACACTTTCCTCTGAAGCAAGTTTAATTATTGAAGGCGTTTTCATTTTTTTATTTCCAAAGGCTATTTATTTTTCCTGTTTTTCTTTGAAATGTGAAAAGAAAGGTATTAAATTGGAAAAAAAAAAAAAAAACAGAAAAGATGGGTAATGCTTATTTGTTTGTCTGTTTAACTCACGGACCTCTATTTGAATTCCTCTGTTCTTAAGGGAACTGTCTGTGGTTTTGGCAACATGGTAGTTTTGTGAGAAAAGGAATTAGTTCCCTAATGTAAAGGAAGTTTGGTTGAATTAACCTTTTTGTATGGAAACTGTCAGGGCTAAAAGAGAATACTTCTAAGTTCTTCTAGCTGGGCAAATAATCAAGTTAACAAAGACAGATTAACAGGATAAAATCAAAATTTAATACATGCACACAAGGAATTCACTTAAGCATGAACATTCCAAAGGTAATGAGACAACATTGGGTATACATGTAATTTTGGACAAAGGAAAAGCGTCAGGGGAGTGATAGGGTTTCAAAGGAAGTAGGCAGTTTACAGATAGTTATAGAAAAGCAGAACATATGTGGCAGGTAAATTCTTGCTTCAGTAGAACATGGAGTGATCTAGCTACTAGACACCTGCTTAGCACCTTCCTATCTACCATACTTAATTAAAATTAGGCTGAAATGAACATCCTAAGATTTCCTTTCTGGAGTAGGCCTTTTTATCTAAATCTCTCAGGTGAGAAAGGTTCTTTCTGAGTTTTTTGTTTCTTAATAACTAGCTTAAAATCAATATCCCAAAGGGCAAAACTTTGGTCCCCTTCAAAGCCTTACGTTTGGCTGCCAGTGGTGTCATAGGCATGTTCATACCCTACCTTAACTTTTGCTCTTTCTGTCTATCTGATTAGACCAATAACTAAAGAACAAGGGATTTGTAGAAAGAGAATCTTGGCTTCAACTTCCACTCCTGCCATTTTACAAGTGATGTGACCTTTGGCAAGTTACTAAACTTCTCTGAGTTTGTTTACTGAGCTATGAAATGGAAATGATCTTTAAAATCATAAAACTGCTATGAGAATTAAATGAAAATGTATCAAAGTGTTTTGTCTGTGTTAGAAGCTCAGCAATATTGGCCTTGTTTCTCAGTTTCTTAATTAAGAAAATATGACCATAATAAAAATATGTGGTGAGGTGGACCCTTCTAGGCAGTTGCCATTCCCTACATATACAAGAGCATTTTGAAGTATCATTCAGGATATCAGAGGGTATTAGAGAAATAACTTAAACTTTTCCTAAATTGCCTTAAAGAAATAAAATAGTTTCCACTATTATGGACTAAATGCATTAAGTCTAAAAACTGTATAGAAATAATTACTGAAAAATCGCCACAAACTATATTATCAGGACAGTACTACTCAAGGTACAATTTGTGTAGCAGGGAATAAATCTGTAACAGTCAGCCTTATATACTTCTGTACAAGATTTGGGAACCAATACCTAGATGTTTCTGCTCACCATTGACATTATCTTACCTGAAACTTACAATTCAAATAACAAAATAGCTAACCTAACAAGATTAGCTGAACTGGATGCACTCTGTTTACAATATTGTTCCTCTAAAAATGACTTTCTACTTTAACACTGCTCAGACGGAAGATTATACTAATGCTTTCATTTCCATTGTTTCTTTTTCTTTCATATTTCTTATTTTTCTAGGTGGTACCAATGAGTACCATTCTTTTGGTTGCTAACAGACAGTAGTTCCAGGTCTATGGATTGCATCTTGTATTTTAGTTAACATTTTTAAGAGTTTAGAAACACAGCCTTAAGAGGTGAAAAAAATACAGAAAATGAGGTCCTGGAATGACTTTATTCTTACTGACTAAAATCCCTAATCAGTCTAAACATCTCATTGTATTCAAAGATTTCAGGGGTTGCATAAGTCCTCCCCACTTCTATAGATTTGGACGGACTCTATAATCAGGTATTTTATCCTGGGCACATCAATAGCTAATAAATTTGGGGGTGTTCATAGGACAGGAGTGAAAAGATAAGAGTAGAGGTCTTAAGGAATTGCAATAATTTAACTTAGAAAAGAATGACTTCCAGATCAATTAATAGTCGTCAACATATGAAAGGATTTTATTTAGATGATCCTCACAATGTGCTTTCTGCTATTACAGGATATAGGGAATGAATCTGAATAGCAGCAATGGACTTGGGAACTGATATTGAGGAGTTATTTTAAATGATCCATCAATATAATTATTTGCTCAGGGGTTTATATAATGAAAAAGATAGTTTTTATGTTGATAATATCCATTTTGACATTATTTTACATGTAACCTATTTAGTATTCCTTATTTTAATTCTGTATTGTTCTCCTTTACCTAATGGGCTTTCCTGACTCTTCTCCTACCTTTCTAACCCCATTTTTCTATCTTTTTGCCCTCATATACCATAACTGTAGTTACTCGCAGTTCCTAGCCCTTTGTTCTTTTTTAGACCTTTTAGTTTTTTTTTATTCTTCCTATTTCTTAGCCTATCTGTCTTTGCAGTTCTGTAGGATGATTTCACATATGATTTTGTGTCTTCCAATCTTATATTTCAAAAAAAAA
>CM053509.1:59435105-59473414 GCA_028627145.1 Eidolon dupreanum
CCATTCTTAACACCTTATATCTAGACTAGCACAATTGTCTTTTATCTGGTCTACCTATTTCCATCTCCCTCCTTCCTAATTCTTCCTGAAAATATGGCTACAACAGTATTATTGTTATTCTACTGTTCAAATTCCTTCAGTTTATTTCAATATACTACATCAAGTTCAAATTATTTTGTCTGGCTTTCATTAGATTATATTAGCAGCATTAGGATCCTATTAGAGCATTGGGCTAAGAGACCCAGGAGTTCCCATATCCTGTCCTAGCATGCACCTCCTGTCCCCATGAGGTTCCCACAAGAGATAAATACACACAAAGAGCAATGGAAAATGAGAATATGAGTTATATGTAACATTAACAAGGTGTCTGAAATCTTCAGATTATTCTAGAAAGCTGATGAGCCATTGGAGACTTGTCCCTAAACACAGCTTCCCCATTCTGCAAAGGCCAGATATTGCCATAAACAAATCACCATGCCTAAGATAATAAGAACTCCTGGGAAGCTAAATGCTGTTTGCATTGGGGAAGACAAACAGAGACGGACAGACTGAGGAACAAGCAATAAGTAAGTAAGAGTAAGTACTTGCTTTGAGAAGAGCTTATCCTTCTGCCTGATTGTTGAGAAAATAGTAGCGGAGAGAGAGAGAGAGAGCTAGCTGGCCCAAGAATAAGGCCTTAATTCTTTCACAGATCACTTCAAGGGTAGAAGAAAAGCGGGAAAAAGCAGGTACCCCTGTGTATGAGCTTTTGGCCCACATAACTAAAAGTGACCCCGTCCAGGTCAAGGCATCTTACCCAATTTGATTAGCTGGTGTTCTCTGCCCATTCACTACAGTTTACAAGGTTTTTTGGAAGCAAAAATCCTAGCAACTTTGTTTTTCACTGCTCTCAGTTTTTTGTTTTTCACTGTACTTTATACTTTTCATGCTCATTTCCACTTCCTTGATTGTAACATTTCCTTTATCTCATCTATTTATCCACATCTTTGCATTCTTTCAAGACAAGTTTATGACTGCCTCTTATTGAAATCTATTATTGCTTATAAATTCCTCCAGATAGCTATGATTTTTATAATTGTTTCTACCAAGTTTGGCATTTAACTGTATTCTAATCATTTTACGTATCTTAGTGAACTCCTCAAGTGCTTGAACTGTCTTTCTTTCAAGCCAAGCTCCTAGTATAGTACCTATTACATTGTAGAAACACAGAGCTAGAAAAGACAATAGAGAAAAGTTATCAGGTTTATTAGTTGATGAAATACCTTTTTGATTCTTAAGTTACATGTATATCTATGGTACTATTAAATAAAATTATAATGAAAGTGTATAGCCTGCTCTACCACCTTTAGATATTTGATACCAACAAAAGATAATATTCAAAATATTTAGCAATCATTATTGAACAGGCACTGACCAATCAGAATGGATTCTCATTGATACAGTACCAAATTTTTATTAATCAATTAAAAGTACAAACTCCAACTACTTCAGAACTAAAATAAACTAAAAGTTTAATCCTTGCTTTGCCTAAGGTCTATAGTTATATCTTATATACCTTTACTGGTTTTATTAGGTCTACCTGTAAAAGCCAATCAAGGTAATTTAATACTTAATCTAATTGTGCTTTTCTTTTCCCCTCCTGCTACCCTATTTGTACATAGCTCTTCTATGTGTATATACTATGGTGTGATTGCCTATTTCATACACTATTTCAGACTTTTGTTGACCTATAACTTCATATTTTGAATGTCACCATCCACAATATATAATAAACATTACTTACTCCCATAACTGTATTTGGTGCAGTATCAAAAGCACCACTAAATAGCAGCCCATGCCTTTCATGATTTAATGAAGTCCTTTCGGATCACTTCCTATATAGAACTTACTCTGGGCCTAGATGTTTTTATATTACACATACTTTTACTAAAATATATTCCTTACATGTGTCCTGAAATACTCAAGTTCAGAGTTAACCAGTTAAAGCTATAGTAAAATTGGCTATACAAGTCTCCATCTACACTCTTCAATATTAACAAGGTAATGTCGGTATTTTGTTATATCCAGTTAGTCACACTTTAATGTTACTACAAAATACCAACAATGCCACATTGTCATATGACTGCAATATAAAAGAGAGATGTTTTATTTTAATTTGTCTATTTACTTTTTTCTTTTTTGGGTTTATTTTTGGATTGGTTTCATATTTTACCTGTCAAGTGGTAAAAATTAGTATTTACAAACTGAACTCTAACATAGTATGGAGATAAATGTGTGTGTGTGAGGTGGGGGGTGGATAAAGATAATAGATTAATCTCAATCCAAAAGTGAAAGCTATGTAACTTTTTTGGAAAGACAGAGAGATGTCTTGCTGTGTGCTAACACCTTCAGAAGCTATTATCACAGTGCAGCAGAAAAGGACTATCTTGCAGATGGAGAGAGTAATGTTAAGATTCCCACCAGACCTTGCCCTTCTATGCCTTTCCCCCTGTGCAAAGGAATCTGTCAGATCTTATTCCTTCCTTTGAAGAAATGCCTAAAGAATGTCACTTCAGTCTGGCTACACTTAGGCATCATGTGGGAAATTGTGGATGCCTTCAATAAAAAGAGACATATTCTGAAAAATGTCATTTAATTTAAGGATTATCAAAAGGAAGTTTTTTGGCTTTCTATGACTGGGTTGAAAGTTTACTCCTTTTCATTGTAATGGTTTCTTACATTTGTATTATACCTTTCAAAGCACTTTTCAAAGCACTTTAGAATTAAATATCTTGATTCTCATTACATTCTACATTTAATTTAATATTACCTTACAATGTTTATATTCAAAAACAATACTGTTATTTTGTATTTTCTGACCACTAGAGCCTGTAGCTTATGTTAGGTTATTTTTCTAGTAGCCATGATGGTTTATTTCTCACTGTGTGTACTACAGATAGCATGGCCCAGTCTAGAAGAGCATAATTATTTCTCTCAATAATAAGTATGAACATCAGAGTATAATATACTTTTATTTAATCATTTCTGAATGTCCAGGAAGATTCTCCAAACCCTGCTTGACATTACGCTCATAGTTAGTCTATGGAGGCCAAATGTTTCACTAGTGAAGTCTTCCCTGACCCCCAGCAGAGTTAGGTAGTTGCCTTTCTGCTCCTCAAGCTTGCACACTATATCCACTTTGTATTGGGCGTTGCAGTACAGTCTTGCTGATATTGTATTTATCTCTGAGTTCTCAGTACCTAGCTCAGTAAATGTGTGTTGAATGATTGCATGCCAGAATGAATATGTGTGTTGTGCATTGGCCTTATTTAAAGGCTGTTCCACATAGATGCTGCTCAGTTCCCATGTAGGAACATGATTGGAAACCGCATTAAAGAATGTTCTTATTAACTACAATTGAATTTAAAAATAGTATGCCCTTTTGTTTTTAAAACAACGCTTGTAGAAAAGAGGTCTAAGAATCAAAGAAAGTTTATTATGATTTATGTATGGGCACAGGATAATATAGAAGAGATATTAAAATGTTGGGTCAGGTCAGAGAAAAAGCTTTAAATGCTATTTTAAGCAAAGCTTTGGAATATTTAGGGGAAAGAATGGCACTGCCTGTAGTAGAAAAAATAAAAATGTAGGTGAAATAAAGTCCAAATGGAATCTAATTTCTAATAAGTAGATAGTATTGAAGAAAACAAGAAAACTTTATTCTTTCTTTTGATAAAGCATTTGAGAAACACACTGCATAAATTCTTAAAATATATTTTGCTCCTTGTTCTAAAAGAAAAAAAAACTGACATTTAAAAAACACTTATTTAATATTTGTGTTCTTTTTATCTTGAATTTAAAAATGAGGCTTGAGCCATAGGAGTAAAAAGTCAGCATGGACTAGAAAAAAGGTCATTTAAAAAATATATAAATTGTTATGTTACGTTTAAAGTATTTTCTTGGTGTTATTCTCTTATGAATTTACAGACAATATGGGAAGATATTTTTAGAATTAATTTATACTGTAATATTCCCAGGAATTAGTCTCACTGGGGTTTTGAGAAGATTAATGTGATGTTTATAAAATGTCTGAAACCTCTGGATGAAATGTGATATGAAGATAGAGTATTATTATTAGTTGGTGTGATAAACTAGTGAATAAAATATCTTCCTTAGTTATAAAAAGTAATAAGTTCAAATCCATTGAGATGTGTCTCTTCATTAGAAAGTTTTCGTGTCTTTTTTTCTTATTTCAAATAGAAATCTTACTTTTAGCACTTAATTATTTATCTACATCAGGGTAAAATTCCCCAAGACTCAGCTATTTTAAAGGCATAGTCTTTATTCGAGGGCAAAATTTTAATTTTCTAATTATTTATAAGGGCAAATTTTTGCATGGTTCACTCATTTTAATTTTCCACTTTCAGACGTGTAAGCATGACACTAATCTAGTGGCAGACTCCTAAAAGGTAGGTTGGTAAAGATCACTCTGCATTAGAACTTAAAAAATAATCTTGAATAAAAGGCTATGCATTAAGAGTTCTAAAAAATCATTTAGAAAATGTTTTTTTATTTTCTAAATTAAATGTGGATTAAATGTTTTCTGAGTCATTATTAGAATTACAAGTTTTTCTGAAATGTGTTCATTTTATTTTTGAAGCACTTTGGAGATGACATGAAAAATGTTGATATCACTTTTCAAATAGGAAGTTTTAAGGAGCTCTAGTAACAAATCTAATTTAAATCTTTTTTAAAAAATGGAAAAAATGGTACAAATATCTATAAAATTATTGACTATTGTAGAATCATGAGTTATAATCTTTCTAATACCCTCATTAGATGCATTACACAGAACTCCTAGAATATTGAACACAGAGTAAAATGCCAAGGTCCCACATAGTAGTTTTTATGACTCTTTTTTGTATGATTCCACCCCATATCACCTTTTAAGTATATACGGTATTCACTTCTCCTTCACTACTCTAAATTCAGTTACAACTACTTTAATCCATGTTTTGAATCACTTTAACTTAAAATTCCCATTTTTTTCTGTAAATCAAATAACAAGATTTTTTTTCCCCACTAACTTTGTAGATTTATATTCTTACTCCATAGCGCAATGGCAGTTTACCTAAGCACTTCCACTATACATGTAAAGTTTATGTCTAATAATTTGGAGAAATTAAATCTATATTTGTGACTATGTAAGTGATCAGGGTAGAACTATTAAATAGAAAGAAATTATGCAGTAGCATTGTCAAAATATAGTCAATATGAGAAATAATCATCATGAAGAGAATTAAGTTGAACTTGAACTAAAAGACAGAGCAAAAAAAATCTTCGAGAGAAGAAATAAAAACCCTTAATGCCAGTAAAGACCTCCAGATAATACCAGATTTCAGATTAGCTAAATGTTTCTGGTTCTGCATGGGAACAAAGAGAGTGGTGTGATGATGGGTGCTGTGCTCAAAGGCATCATTCTGGTGCATCAGGAAGGGTCAATCTCTATAAAAAGAAAAAATGCATGAGAAATGTATTTGGGGCATCTCATTAAAGAAAAAAAAAAGTAAGTTATCTGAGCAGGAGATGGGACAAGAAGGACTGAGGTATACAGAAATGACTTTCAAGAGGAAATAATTAATAGATTTTGGGCTTTGACTTCTGGGAATTTCTTTTCATAAATCAATAGTCAAGATATGAGTAACTATAAGGGTGGGTATGTGTTAAATGTTATCTAGAAAATACATAAAGTGAAAAAAAAATGACTTAGAGTTCTTCCAGAAAATTTAACGAATATCACTAAGTAACAATTTTGCTGGAATCCTCTACAGACTGTATTGATGTCCGTAAGCCCATTGCACCCAGAAACAGAGAAAAGGATACTCTGAAGGAATTGAGAGGCTTTCTGAAATGAATTGCCTGAGGTCGGAGGTTAAAAGATAAAAACCAGAAGTTAATACAGTTGTTGTAAAGGAACTCTCCTCTTGAGATAAGGAAGAAGAAGAACAAAAAAAGGAATTAGGTAAAATAAATAAAAATTAGCATTTGAATTCTTATCACAGCTAATGAGCTGAGGAACCATTGTACAAAACTATGTCATTTATCCTAAAGGATGATGTACTTTCCACAGAGGAAAAAGTACTCTATATAAGTGAAATGTTCAAATTACTTATGCCATTTAAATACTTTGAAGTAAAAAATCTTTCTAAAGTATATTTCATTTTACCCTGAATGTTAAAAAGAATATGCTAAAGAAGATTTTACTTGTTCTTAAAGATTTGTGGTCACATTACAAACATTAACTATTTTACTCTAAAGTAGTAATTCTCTCAAAAGCTTGAGGTTTTCTGAGTATCTGTACTTGCTTTGTGTAGTACTTATGTTTTCTCCTTGGCTGCTAGTTGACTGACTGTCACTTCTTGGTATCATCCATGACCTTGACTATAATGACTCCCTCCTTGCCTCTTTCTAATTTGTTGCATCTAACTTACTGTGGGCAGAAAATCCAGACAAAAAGCTTGGGATAACTATAACCAAAGTAAAATGAATTTTGAGGAGACATCTGAGAAACTGTACTAAGATTGTGTGAGCTTAAGCATGTGGCTCTTTTAGGACCAAGATTGGCTACTCAGTGGCTTTTTTTCAGAGAAAGTGGGAAGGGACTTGATTTGAGGCTCTTGACTGTATGCTGGGTGGTAAACATTGTGACATGATTTATTTCTGTATATAAGCTAACTTATTTGAAATTGTCAGTGTCTTTACAATTGCCAATATAAAAGGGAGCTGTAGAGCAAGTTCCAGAAGCCAATCCTGTGAAGCTGGGCTTCATAACTGAAATCTTATTATCTATTTTATGTTACTTGTAAATAGTCATTAATTAAAAAATATATTATTTCTATATGATAGGGTATGTGTCAAAGATAGCTTCTCCTCATGGAAGTGTAGTATACATGCATAGTCATAGTTATATTTGTAGCAAAATCTTCACTTTGAATAACCTACAGTTAAGCCAATAATTTTTTTCTTTCCATTTCCCATAAAGTTTTGAGAGAAGTGGAGGAAAAGGTGTTGGCTTAAGCTTGCCTCTACAAAGACATGGTAGAAATTAGAACACACCTAATATAATTCAAGAGGAGAAAATGAGGGAGGGACGATCAAATAGGAGGAATCTTAAGAAGAAGGAAAATATGAAGAACTAGGGGCAGTAACTATATAAGGGAAGAAGAAAGGATTTAGAAGCTAAAGGAAGTATAGCGTAATAATCACCAATTAGTAAAAACAAGGGAGTCTTTATGAAATCACATAAACGATAAATCCAAATATTGGCAAAAAAATGAAAAACAATAAAAAAACATGAACATGTTTCAAAAAAAATTGAGTTCCTGTTTTGATAAAGGTTTATTGCTACATTAACGTACCTCTGAGTTTCCTGAGACAGCTCGGGGTAGAAGAAAGGACATTAAGCTCTAAATCTAGCTCTGTTTTAAAGAGCCTCCAGACTCTTAGTTAACCAAGACTTTTGTTTTCTCGCTAAAAATTATAAATGAAAATTTACATATCATGTAATTATATACTTAATTATATATTGATACCATTAAAAATTATGAAATGAAGGGTTTAGACCAGATGATTTCTAATATTACTTTCAATTCTAAAATTCTATAATTTTCTGAGAAGCAAATTTGGGAACATTGGTATAGAATTTGTATAGCCAATAAATATCACAAAGTGTCTTTTTTTTTTATTTCTTACAGTAGTTTTGACTGTTTTGGAAGCTGTCTTGTCCTTCGTTCCCTTCCAAAAGCAGCTGTCCTGCCCATCTGCTTTATTGAGGAAAATAGTTCCAGGCTGTTCTTCATGCAGGGCATAACCCTCACCTCGCCCCCACCACTCACACCATCAGTGGGTCTTTGTCCAAAAGAGGCTCAAGGACAATCTTTCCATCAGTAATCCAATGGCCTTATCAAATGGGTTGGCACAAACTAAAAAGCAACAAGAATAACATCCTGCCTAAAAAAATAATAATAATAATAAGGTGAAAAAAATACATAGAAAGATGTCATAAAATAGGAGGGACCATGATGTTTCACAAGACAACTGAAGTCCATGAGAAACCAGAACCTAATAGGTAGACAAACTCTATGGAATGGGGGATTAAGTAGTCATTTAATAGAGTTCGCTTTATTGCTTGCATTTGTGTTCTAAGGATAACACATTTAAATTGTTTAGGAATACCACCAGCCAATCAGGAGATGCGTTGCAATTATAGGAAAAGTGAGGAAGCGCGCGCGCGCGCGCGCGCACACACACACACACACACACACACACACACACACACACACACAGCTGAGACCAAGAAAATAACTATTACATTATTTGAATGCTAGAATGGAGATTCCTGAACTGTTGCTGAGGCATTATAACCAACTTCAATCCAGACTAAAAATTTAGTTTCAGTATTCATGAGACATTTTCTGAAGTTCTATTTCCTATAATGCTACTTGTGTCTTTACGTAAATCCCCATTTCTTCAGCCTGAGTTGCATATAACCCAAAGAGCCTACTTAAGAAGTTGTTATACTTTCTGAATCCCTCCCACATCTACAAAGCCTCATAGCAACCCTTTGAAGTAGGTTGAGTGCTATTTCATGGTTATGGAAACTCGGAGAATGTAAGTGACCATTCAGGGGTTTTCGACTTTACCTGTGTTTTTCAGGCCTATAGGTAAACAACTATCTAATCTGGTATATTTCTGACTGATCTTTTACCCTCAGAAAAAATACAGCCCTATCATTTTCTTCTCAAAGATGTTATATGTTCCTAAGAAATAGCTTACATAAACATGAAAAACTAGTACTTTGGCTATTTATGGAGCGTCTACCATTTTTCTCCTCCTTTCCTGGTTTGCTATACTGATGTCATCTTTAGGAGTTGATACCTGCCCATGTTATTACTGACACTAAAAAAGGGCACTCAATTTTATGGTAATGGTACTCTATCTTTTCCCCAGTCACCGACACTCTCCTGTATCACTACCAAACCACTGACATTTTATCAGTGTTGAAGTGGCTGACATCACTGCCTCTAATGTCTATCAACAGACTCTTTTTATTTTTCTTTATGCTCTCTACACATTATTCACCCTAAAATTCATAAATGATATAGTTAATATCACTACTACCCCTATTTGCCCCCCCACCCACTCACACGCACACATACACGCACACATACATGCACACGCTCATAGAGATAAGCTTGCTCCTTGACCCTAAACCAAACTTGTAAATGGCTCTCTTTTCCTTTAGGTCAGATCGTGTGTTACTCCATCCCCATCTCTAGACATCTGTCTCCCTCTCTTGGACCCATACTACTAGTCCTGAAGACATACCCAGACATGGCTAAATCCTACAGTGAACAAAGATCTTAATATCAACTATAATGCTAATTAGTAATGGAGCACTTTCCTGTTATATCCACACAGCCTCTTTTGTATATTATAGCTAATGGTTTAAATAATTTGCATTTTATTTCTACGTAAACAAATATTATATTTTAAGTACATTAAGCATTCCAAGAACTTCAAAAATAAAAGTGTGTAACTTATGAGAATGGCATAAGTGATCTTCCTCCAGAAAATCCATTACTCCAGGCTAACCATGAGAAAAAACATCTGATAAACCAAAATCGAAGAACAATTTATAAAATATCTGACAAATACTACTAAAAACTGTCACAGTCATCAAAAACAAGGAAAGCTTGAAAAACTTTCACAGTCAGAGGAGCCTAAGGAGATATGATGACTAAATATATGTGGGATCCTGGGTGAGATCCTGCAACAAGAAAAGAGCATCAAGTAAAAAGTAAGTAAAGAAAAGTAAAATGTGGACTTTGCTTGATAATAAGATATTAATATTGGTCCAATGGTTGTGACAAATATACCTCAGTAATGTAAGATGTTAGCAATAAGGGAAACTGGATGCAGATTGTATAAGAGCTCTCTGTGTTATACTCAACTTTTCTGTAAATCTAAAACTGTTCTAAAATAAAAAATGTATTAAATATATATAATCTGGATATATACACATACATATTTACATTATATATATTTTATGTGTAAATATAAGAAAATGTACGTATACATTATCTTTTACATATAATATATACAAACCTATATATATTTTTGTATACATTATACACCATAAATCATGTGTGTGTGTGTGTGTGTGTGTGTGTATCACTTCTTTTACAGGGTGTATACATAATTGCTTAGTTGGACAAAGGTTTTTTTTTTTTTTTAAATCCTGACAGGATGAGTAATCCTTTAAGGATAACATTTAAATTACTTAGGAGTACCGCCACTCAACTAATAAACTAATTTGGATAACTATTTAACAATAGGCAATGATTTGAAAAGTCAACAAATATTTTAATACAATTTTTAACTGATGCTAGTGAGAGTAAATTGGGACATCCAAAACTGTGAGGACAAATTCAGATTCTCCAGGATTGCTCCACCAAGTGTTAGAAACTTCTAGTGGCTGAAGAAGTGATGCCTAGATAGTGATTATCGAAAAATACTGCAAACAAAAGTAGCATTTACCTCTGGGAGAAACAGGCTTTTTTAAGCCTGTGGTAATTCTTAAAGAGATCATAGAAGCATTTGAAAGGAACCTTTCCATGCTGATAACTATTAAATTTCAGATCATGTCTCATGAAGCCTTCTATTAGGCATAATCTTTGGCCCTCGTTTATCTTCATTTTTACTCTATTGATTCCCGAACTGATGGATGATTGAAGATTCTGAAGTATGGTTTCTGAGTAGCAGGTCTATTAAAGTAGATATGAACATGCTCAGTACAGGACTAGTATGTAACCTTTTTATTATGTTAATATTTATTTGTTAAATATCCTGTCCTAATGAATCATTTGGCTGTCACCTAAGGAAGTGATACCTCCTTGTTTCATATTTCTGTTTTCAAAAACCTCATGTAAGGCAAGAACATTTTTGCATCACCTTTTATACCTCATATTTTCTAGACCAGTGATACTTCTAGAGTGCAACTGTAAACCATAGCTGCAAATTGAGTTGCAAACACATTTTGCTTACGGCACAAACCATAAATTAAAGTAATGATCACTTCAAGATGAAACTTTTTTCTGTGTATTTTAAAATCAGAATGAAAGTAGGTCAATGAATTTTAGGATATTTTCGAATATGTACAGTATTGTATTGTTTGCCAGTACCTAATTTACAATTACAGAGCTCCATGAATATTGAAATGATTCAACTTCCCATTATAAATGTATGTGGCAGTTTGGTTGTTGATCAGTTTATGAAGTTAATGCAAATGGAACTGTCTTCCTGTCAGCATTTGAAATCTATAATGCAGTCATGTTGTATATTCAGGGACAGGCCATTGACAGTCAATTAACAAGTTTGATTGGTATGTCAACTCATTCTTTTGAATTGTTAATAGTATGTTAATAGCATTCGTTTCTTTGTGCAGTCCCATTTGCAGCTTCACAGTTACAGCTATTTTTTATAATTCTGAGTAACCTAAAATAGTGCCTTAATAATAGATTATTAAACACCTGTCTAGTGTAGCTTAGGGAGGTTTTTCTAGACTGGGAGTTTGCAGTGGATCCCTTTGATATTCAAATCAACAAATGATAGCCTTTTTATTCAAAACGTAAATTCTTTTGATGGTTAGCTTGTTAAGAAATATTCAGCTCTAGTCTGACCTGATCTGGTTTCCCATGGAAAAGATCTGATGCCGTTTGAAGGTTCATAAATGGAATGCCAATGACAATTTGTTGTTGACGTTCTGCCGCTTCAGCCCTCAGATGCTGCTGGTTGATGTGCCGCTTTAGCTTCACCAAATAATCCTTGCAGGTAAATGATCTATGGATTGATCAGATAGTTTCAAAGCAAAAAGGGCTCTTCTGTGGTCTGGATATTTAGGCTTGGAGGGGTACTTAGAAAGATGCATCAAAGTTGACAGATGAATCTTAAGGCATGAAATGATGGGAGAAAGCAGAAATGTGGGAATATTTTTAAGTGACTAGCATATTACTTAGAGTTTTGAAAATCTTCAAATGTCGATCAAATCTGTTCCCCATAGCAGATTTATTTCTACCTTGGTTTTTGTTATGGTAGTTTTGTCTGTATGCACAGGTTTACTCTCACTTTTCTGGGGAAGTTGATGAGACATTAAATGTATTATTCCCGAATGGTGCTTTGGAATAAGGTTGCGAGTTCATTTGCACAGCCATGTTTTATTCATATAGTTCCTGTACACCAGAATATAAGAATCTGCCATTTCTCTGGCCTAAAAAATTGTCTTTACCAAGGAAGCAGTAAAAATTTTATTCCTTTTACCTCCTGTTCTTTACTTCTCTTGATCATGCTTTCTGCGACTTACTATTTATATTTAATTTCATCAGCAGAAGTTTCTTTAAAATATGAGGAAAAATTCCCACCAATGTAGCTTAGACATTTAGTTAATATTTTTCGGTTATATGCTTCAGTGAATTTGGAGGAGCAATTTATATGTATTTGAATTTTAGGATTAGATAGTATTGAGAGGTTGCTACTCAAATAACTAAGACACATAATAAGACCTCACAGCTAGTTTATGCAAACCCAGGTTTCATTATTCCTAACCCTGTACACCTCCTGCCTCCTGCCCTTAAAAACACGTTGAAGCTCAGCTGAAGGTTAATATAAATACACATTTCTCAACTAGACATCAAAAGTTGCTGAAGTTTTATAGCTATAACATATAAACCTTGATACTATAAGATTAGAGACTATACGCGACACCAGTAAAAAAATTATAAAGAGTATGTATTACTTAATATGTAATCGAAGTATCTATAAATCAGGAGAGAGAGAAAGAAGAAAGGAAATTAACTACTGTTTTTGACAGTATTTGTTTACCTCTGCCCTTAAGCAGGCAGACCACAGAATTTATGCCTCATCTCAGGATTGGGGAAGGAGAGAAAAAAGAAAGAGGCATGCAAGTATTAACTGATAACAGATTTTATTGTGTCACCTTAAATAACCCTCTAGCAGTGTTTTTCAAAGTGTGTTTCATGGATCACTAGTTTCACAAGATGCTTGGCCACCAAAAGGTTCTGCGTCTAGAGAATCAGGCCATATATACCTCCAGTGGAGTTTCAAATTGTCTCAGTACTTGTTGGCAGAGTAAAGACTTTGTAAAGTTCTTTAATAAAGAAATTTTTTATCTCTATTTAATCCAGGAGTTCCAAAATAATTTGAACACAAAACTTTTATTTGTTTGTTTGTTTATATGTTTGTTTCTTTTAAAACCAATGAACATCTTTCATGGAAATTTGAAGGATGCTTGACCAGCCTTGGGCAAATTATTTTATTTCTCTATAGTTCAGAGATTAAATGAGGATTAAATGAGCTACTATATGTAAAGTACTTAGAAAAGTATCTGTTACATTGTATTATATAAGTATTTGCAATTGGTATTACTTATTAATAGTAGTATTGTTAGTGTTATTATTGAGTGAAGCAAGTGCCATGATTTTATTTGCTTTGGATTACTGGATGTACATATGTAGTAAACTGTGTACAAGGCATTGGGTTGAAGCTAGAGACTTCATGAGTCAAAAGAATAAGATAGAAATAAGGGAAAGCAGACATGTAAGCTGATAAGTTACTAAGCAAAATGATAAGGGCATTTAAAAAGATCTGAAGCACTATGGGAGAACTGATAGCAAAGAGTTTATTGCCAACTCTAGGAGACCCTAAAAGTTTTACTTAGGAGCTGACTAACAACTAGATATCTGGGAAACTACCAGAGGAAGAAGTAGAGAAGTTCCAGAGAGAGAGAACAGATTTACTTTCTGAGAAAAAGACTGGTATACCTAGGGTGATGAAGATAAGTGTAGGTTCTGGAATATGGCAAGGGCATGGGGCACCCTGGCAGGGTAGATTGGAACTGAAGTATAAAGAACCTTGTATCCAAGCTCAGAATTTTGAGTTTTATCCTGCAGACAACAAAGAGGGTAGGAAATTTTTAGTATACATGAAAATGGTATAATAAACAGTCTTATTTCTTAGAAAGAGAAACTTCATAGCTGGGGCTGGAAGGACAAGAGAGAAAAGAGTCAGGAAAACATGGTGGGAATATGGACTGAGGCAGTGGCAATAGGAATGGAGAGGACATATGTAATTTAAAGAGACATTTCCGAGGTAGAATTGACAAAAATCCATCGAAGGATTACTTGGAGGAGGGGGAATAGAAAAACGGAGAAACCAAGAATAAGGCTGGTATACCTAGTTTGGGAGGTTATGTAAACGATGATTCAATTTAGTTTTATAAATAGAGACACTATGTTTTCAAAAAGAAATTTCCATTTGTCCACAGCTTGCCATCAGTTTATAACAATGACCTTCTCAAGGAGTACTAACTGAACATATGTGTAGGTTGCTTGGCACAATTCATGAAAACTACTGGAGACACAAATCAAAAGTGACAAATTCACTAATTAACATACTGGAAGTATATGGGAATATACATTTAAAAATTTAAATATAAAATGCCATACACAAAGTTTAAAATCGTAGCAAGAAATCTGCATGCTCACAAAGTTTTACACAAGGCTCTGCTAAAGCACTTCTAATATTTTTATTAAATTTAGTATTTCAGTACTTTCTTCCATTCTTCTCTTTCTCATTCTGAGTTTCCTGGATCCTGGATTTTGTTTGTCTTTGTATTTCCAGATCCATCCACAAATGATACATAATGGGTACTTAATGAATGATTTAGGTATGTTACACTTGAAAGATCATTGTTCTAATTTCATTCTAAAAATAAAAATTCAAAAAATATTCAGCAATACTAGTTATAAAGTATCATAAGAAATTTGCATCATGTTTTTCTTGTACCTTCAAAACCTTGAGATTGTATTAGCCTATAACATAAATTTGAGCTGCCATGTTACATGAATATTAGTAGAAAAAAAAATGCCCGAACTCTTAGTTTGATGTTTATTAAATGGCAGTTTCTCTGATTTATACAGCACCTCACATTGTAGTGAGGACATTTTAAGTTATCTATTTTAACAATAAACCTCTCTTCCCTGTTGGGGAATCCTTCCTGGTATGGCCATTTGAAGACACAGAAAGCTCCAGTCTTCTGGAAATGTTAATCCATTAAGTTATATCTTATACAAAATTTTCAGAAGTTGGTTGACTGCTCTTCTAATTACCTCATGCTGTGCTTATAAGTATAATTACCTACTTATTTGATGTGCCGGTTTTCCCCATTACCTAACACATCACACAAATTTAAGTAACAGCAAAAAAGACATTATCTGCTCTAAATTCAGGACCAGTATGCTATTTTTAAAGTTGTTCTTAATGCCCAGATTAGAGCATCTTATTACTTTCTGTTCTCTATTCAGTTTAAGAAATACCAGGATTATAATCTGTCCCACAAAGAGACAAGAAGTGAAAAATAACCAAGGTAAAGAATATAGAAGGTCTTCAAAGTTTTAATCATTATTCATTCCACCATAAGGAATTTTACGTAAAATAATTTATCCATGGCCTGTTACCTCCCAGAATGTAGATTTATACCATGTATCTCTTTAAGTATGTCTAAGATTTCCTTTTTTGGGGGGGCGGGGGGGGATTTATACTTTGAAAAAGAAATGTAACCATGAAAAATTTTCTTCTTCCCAAACCTGTTTTAATCCAAATATCCAATTTTTTCACTCTGATTATTTTTCTCTAATCACAAGTCTTTCTTAATTCCCTGTAATGTGCCAGGTTTTCTCCAGGTCATGGAGTGATTACATCCACAGGAATAAATATGTTTCATAGAAGCTGCTTCCTCAAGGGACAAGTTCAGGGACTGTCTTCCCTGAAAGTACATGAGTCATCCTTTTATTCAATGAAAGGAGCACATTCCTAATTTGTTCAGCCACTCTTAACCTTTGTCTTCATATGGACCACTTCTTCCTCAAGTAATTATAAAATATTCCAAAAGTCCAGACTCTTGTAATATAATTCTACAGTTTTCTCTAGTCTTGTAAGTTCTCCAATTTTTGTCATGATTAATTCTGATTCTTTAGACATGTTTTTATCAGAGATATTATTAGAGCAAGGAAGAAAAACGATAAAGCATAAAACTTTAAATATTACTTTCCCTTTCATTATATAGTCATTATTGGGAATTATATCCACAGCTCCTCTAGACTGGATAAAATTCTAATTTTACTGGAATGTATTGTTTGTGTTACAAAACTCTTGCCATTCAAATAGCTTGTCACTTGCATGTATCTTTAGTTACATATGGATTCTTAATGTATTTTTTTTTGTACATAAGGATTCTGTCATGGACAAATTGATATGTTGTGCCCTTTACACTGTTCACCATTGATTTTATACTGTCATCCACACATTTCCCCCTTTAAAATCAGTAAAATTTAACTGTTAGACAGTTAATCCAGGTTTCAGGTTTTGCTCTATGAGATGTATGACAGCAGAAGCAAAATGGTGTATGCAGTGATCAAACCTGGCCACTTTGATGTTTTACCTGGTGTTTATTTCCTGTTTTGATGTACAGGGTTTTTAAACTTTTATTATTACTAATTTTTAAACTAGCACAATGAAACCAGTTGAAAGAATCAAAAACAACAGGGCAAAGAGATGCAGTAAAAATTTAGAAGTCTCATGCATGTTATTTTATCTTGGCACAGGAATTGCAACCTAGAGAAATAGTAACAGATCTGCATTCAGGTATTTCTCCTCTTCTCCCAATCAAAGCAAATCTACTATAACCCTGAAGTTTCCATTAATTACTTGGGGCTAAAGAGATTCATTTTCAGTAAGTTAAGAAATTTAGATTTATTTTGTGACTTGGTAGAAGTTAGTTGGTGCCGAGAAAGTGAGATCAGTAACGAAAGCTGGCAGGCCAGGATTTGTGTTTCATTCTGTTGGCGTATGAAATGATAGCATATCGTTCAAACAAAATCAATAATCCAACTTTTATGTCCTTTGCTAGGTACAGTGAATTTTTATCATTCTGTGATCATTTTATTCTTCCTGGATTAGGTCGTGCTGTAGGAATAAGAAGTAGCTCAAGTAGACAGAATATGCAAGATCAAATGTGATGTTTTAACCCACATACCATAATGTTCATATAATATTCAAGGAAAGACGCTATAAAAGTCAGACTTTTATTTCCTTAAATCATCCCTGTAACATCCTGACTGATAGTTTGAGGTTCAGGTTACCTAAAGGAAGGAACTTTGCCCCTTGGTGTGGAATGAGGTTGATAAAATTCCTTAACTGAGGCAAATAGAACAGCAAGAGGTAGTTTGTCTCATCATCAAATTTGCTCTACATGAACAAGGAGAGAAAATCTGATTATATTCTTGCTCTTTCGATTTAGCTTCTTCTGCATCACTCTTTTTCTATGGAACAAGAGTATATTTATGGAAAAAACAGGTTGTTCTTAGGGAAGGTCTACACAGCCATAAAAGCCAGGTAATAAATTTACTTTAAAGCATCAGCTCCAAAAGTATGTTTGCATAGTAAAGTACGGACCAGGCCAAAATCCAGGCTTAAACATTTTCTCCTTGTTATCACCTCGTTAAGGTCCCCACGTCTGAGCCTTGCTTCCTACAGTCACAGGTATGGTGCCGCTAATTAAGAAGAAGGGGCTCATTACCAATTTTCATTAACGTCAATTGGAGTTCTAAAGCCAAATCCCTGGACTGAAAATTTACCCCCTTAATGTTTAACACAGGTGAACGAATAAAATCGTTTAAATGCCTGTGTCATGGGGTACTGCAAATGTGCTCTCTAAGGATGAACAAATTGCTTACTGCAGTCTGGCACTAATCCCGTTGCTCAGTAAAAGGTAGGCAGAGTTTTGAAGAAAAATACTATTCGAAAGGGAAACACTGACAGGGAAACGGGTGGGGTATGATAACTGATATCATGATGCACAAATTTTTATCCAAATATGTGTCATCTCCAGTAAGGTATATGTCTGAACAAAAGATTGCCCCTGACAATTAAGCACTCAACAAGTATTATCTGAATTAATAAACAAAGAAATAAATGTTCACCAGTATGTTTTAACCTGCTAATGAAACTTACCTCTCAGATCCTTTTAGTATGTGTTTCAGAATGTTCTGGATCATGTTCCTTAAACCTTCTGTGATCATATTTTCTTTTAGATAACACTGTAAATTATTTTATTGTGAGAGGCTATTAAGATTTTAGGTTTAAAATGCTTAATTTTATGAAAAGTTAAAATATATTGACTTAGTTAATTTGAAAATGCTTTTCTACATTTCATTGACGTGATAAGCCATATAGAAAGAAATAGCCATCCTGGAAAATGAAAGCTACCTTCCCTTGCATCAGATAAGGATTTCTCTTTTGTAAACCCAAAAGCTAACCCATTTTTAAACTGAATTCTACTTTCCCTCATAATTTCCATTCTGTACCCCAGTGTAAACAATGACCTAGAAATATACGTAAAATTAATGTTTGTCCCTAAATTATATGTGCATTGGAGAATTTTTTTTCTGATTTTATAAAATCTTAACTTATATAATTGATTCTTTTATAGATTGTCCATGGTTTTTTTTTTTGAGTGGACACATTGTTCATATTTACATTGCATTACTGATGTGTACCATGATTAACCTCTCCCCAAAAGTGTAATAACTTTGGTCTAAATTTCTCATGAGTGTCAGATTTTTCATGATGTTTCCACCTGTCTGTGGCAATTATAGAACATAGGACATTGTAGCTAGAGGGAACCTTCAAAGCCATCTAGTTCAATCCTCAAGTTTTATAGATAAGGAAGCTGAAGTACAAGAAGTTTAACTGCCCTTCTCAAGCTCACAGGCAATGATAGGACTCTAACTAGAATTTTGGTCTCCTTATCCCCATGTTAGCCCAGGTGTTAACAGCTGACTCAACCCGAATATGTAATAGAAGTCTGTAGCTTTACTCCCCCATCCCATACTATCTTCTTTCACAGTTCCAAAGTTGTTTTAAATTTGTAGTTAATCAGAGTAAAAGCAACCCTTGCGGAAATAGTCTTCTGGTTATATGGGAAGATCAGATATTTTACTTAAGATAAGCCTGCCTTATAAGCCTTATAACCTTATAAGTGATGAGTTTTCATCTTTTCGCTGCTTAAAAATTGAAAGACAGCGATAATGGATGCATAAATGCATCATGGGATGAATAAATTGTGTGAGTTAGAGAAGAGAAAATGAATGTGTTCGTGAAAGAGCGAGCACATCAATCAGTGGTTGCATGGTGTTTGCACCAGAGTGTCCAGGGGACACCTCGCCAATCAATCATTCAGGAAGCTCCCTCCAGCTTTCGGAAGGAGAAAAAGATTTCACACTAAAATGCTACAGAGAAAGCATAGCATTTAAAGAGGTCATTCCAGGGATTCTTCCAGTTCCCAGAGGGGAAGAAAAGTGGGAAGGAGCAAAATACCATAAAAAGCCTATAGTTTGGAATTTTTAAAAAATGCTGATTGCATTCTGAATCATTCTCATAGTATATTGATTCAAAAACCTTAATCAAACCTTTGGTATATCTGAGCATAAATACAAATAATGATACTTGTATATAGCTGCTGCCTTCAAAAGAGTTTAAACGCTAAAAAGTGTTTACTCTTTCATTACTGTACTGAATTATAATTCAATACTGCTGTTTTTCTTGAGCATTAAACATACAAACATTCACTGGAAATATTTCAGTTTTACAAATCTCTTATCCAAT
Source organism: Eidolon dupreanum (assembly GCA_028627145.1). Classification (NCBI taxonomy): domain Eukaryota; kingdom Metazoa; phylum Chordata; class Mammalia; order Chiroptera; family Pteropodidae; genus Eidolon; species Eidolon dupreanum. The sequence goes on from CM053509.1 coordinate 59,454,885, forward strand.
AATTGCTGGCCATAGCTGCTGCCTTAAACTATTGTATACGTTTATTGGTAAGGCAAATAAAATTAGTTTGTAAATAATTATCATGCAAAATAGAAAGTAATTGAGTGACAGAAGTGTATACGCAACATTGTCTATTCCAGAATTTCCACGGAGTTAAAGTGAGCCATAGAAATATGAAAAAGTTTGCCCAAGGTAATCTCATTACTGAGTTGTAGTTCCAGGAATTCGCTCCCCAAGTGTCTCAGTTCTCTGTAGTATTTGCTCCTGAAGGTGGTATACCATTTGCATAGCTAATTAAGCAAGAAACATAATGAAAAGTCTTAATAAAATGTTGCCCAGTAGCAAAGAAAGGCAGCTATTGCCGATAAGGTGATTTTGTAATCAGAAAATAAGCTCCGCCACACCATTCTGACAGCATAACTTCATTCACTGCTTATGGTCGTAATTCAGTGCTGGCTTTTCAAATCAAGGGACAGAGAAATTTTATGTAAGGATTACTCTCAAAGTGGAATTGTAGACAAAAATCCAAATAGCCAAACAGTAACTAAGAGTATCCATTCTAACCCAAGAAAACAAGTATTAATCATATACAGTATGAAAACTACAGCATCTAAGATAGTGTACAGTGTTTAGTATAGAAGTTGAAAGCATCAGCTTGAGGTTTGAATAGAGAGGGTTTGAATTCAGCCTCTGCCATTTCTTAGGTGCATTACCAATGATTTCGCTTTCTCATCTGGGTTAACATCACAATAAGAGAAGCTAGTAGTTGCTGCTTTCTTTCATTTTCCTCCTTTATCACTTTTAACACAGAAACAATCATTTCTTTAAAGATCCGAACTCTCATCATACTTTGTCTTGTATTATAGTTTGCTATAGGCTCATCTCTTGCCCCATTTGCTTGTGAATTATTTGGGGACAAGAATCTCTTGAATACTGTTAGTGCCAAAACAGTACCATACACTTATATAAGAGGCACTGAAAAATGACTATTGATTTGAATTTTATGGATGATGACAAAGAAGCCAACTGAATCTAAGGCCATGTGAATGATTCATAAATCCTTACCTACCATCCCAGTTTGATTAGCATCACTATGGATCAAGAGTAGCATTCAACCCGTAAGTAATTTTATAATCTCTTGAGTTTTCTACCACTAACAATAGCAGTAATAGCTATCACTTATTGAAAGCCAATTATAAATCTGGTATTTTCTGTACATTAACTCACATAGTTCTCACAATCACCGTATAAGACTTTAGAAGAATGTTAACTCAGTTGTCCAAGATCACACAGCTTGAATGTGAAAAAAATCCGGATTTTAACTCAGGTCTAACTCTAAAGGCCTATGTTTTTTTCTTATTATTCATATTATATTTGCAACATTATGAGTCTTAAAAACTTTTCTAATTGTATGTTATTGTGAGAATAATATCCACTAGTGAGTAAAACATTTATACCACTTACAAGGAGCATTTCAGTTAAATCTCTATAAGACTGTCTTAACCACTTAACTATTAGTTTCAGAATTCAGGTCCAATGTCCTCAACAACTAGCCAGATGATGTAATTTGGGTGAACCACTTATTATCTACCCACCAACTTGTCCACTCTGAACTACAAGTTCTGTTTATTAACAGAATACATTATGTGTGTCACAAAAAGCAGTATGTAAGAATTCACATCTTGAGGATACTGAGTAACTAAATAACTTCCAGATTACATTACCTAATTAAGCAACTATTCCTACTACTGATAATTTATCTAAACTCATCAGATTATACTGGCTTACAGGTAGTGATGGTCTATAAAAAAGACCAAAATCATGATTGATTACCATTATAATACATGTGTAATACATATAAATAGTAGATACTTGAATATCAACAACACTTAAGGTTTTCTAACATATAGTTATAATAAGGCAAATTCCTTTAACAGATTCCATGGCCTAAAATTAGAATAGTTTGATTTTAGGATATAGAAATTGAATAGACGCAGCCTGATCTGGTAGTTACACAATATCATCATGTTCCATCTCTCAGCTCTACTTCTTCTGGGTTTACTCCATCCCGATAGGACCTCCTAGCAGGTCTAATCTCTTTCCTCATTGCCACTGCAGTTCCAAACTTTACATCTCCATACACAAGTAAAAATGAGGGAATCCATATCTCAATTTTCACAGTACAAATATTGGATTACTTGCAGTGATCCAGTGTAGGTCATATGCTCAATTCAATTTCAGTTGATGAGGTCCTAGAAATTCAGTGTATACACTGGCTTAAGCCCATTACATGCCCATTCCTATATTTATCTGGTTTATGACATAGGAATCAACGTTATTCAAATGTCATAGTTTGGACATTCAGAATAATATTAGAAAGGAAGACGATACATGGTAGGAAAGAAATTAGCAAATAGCCACAGATTTCCCATTCTTACTGTAAATTTGAATTGTCTGTGTTCTTAACCTAATTTCAAGCTATATATGTGGCAATGTTTCAGACTAGTCAGTCATGAACCCAATTAGAATTAGCAGAATTTGTCTGAGTTGGAGGAGAGACAAGGAATTTCCACAAATTAAGCTATGACATGTGAAGCATGAGATGTACCACCACTGCTATCATCACCACCACCATCACCTCATCACCCCATCCTGCAAAGAAAAAAACAAAGAACTGTTCCAATCCTCAGTTGGAACAGAGGATTGCCATTAAATCCAGCTTTTTAATTGGATGTAACAGGAATTTCTTATAGGTCCAATCTAGGGCAAGTCAGAAAACTGAGGCTTAGTCACTTAGACTGTGACTACCTCCTAACCATTCCTTCATTCACTCACTCAATAAATTTTAAGCACCTACTATATATCAGGTACTCTCCCGAATACTAGAATTACAGTCATGAACAAAACATAGCAGGTTCCTGCTGTCAGAGGAGGGTTACAGACAATAACAAATAATCAAACAAGTTATCTTTAAACAGTGATAGATACTATGAAGAAAATCAATAAGAATAAACTTGAAGTCAGGTAAGTGGAGCATTTATCTGAAGAGATGATATTTGAGCTGAGACTTGATTGACAAGAAGAAGCCAGCTATGCAAAGATCTCTAAGAGGTAGTGGAAATAGCAAGCACAAAGGCAAGAAGAAGGAATAAATTTAGCATGTTAGAAACAGAGGGGACAAATTGGTGGCTGGAGCATAGTGAGTGATGAGGGGAGATATGGATACAGTAGCGTGGCCCTAGGGCCAGACTCATGCACAAGTCCTCTGCGTCTGTCTCTAAGAGTAGCTGGTCTTCAGCTGGAGTTGAATTTCAAATTCCTACCGTCTTTATTGTCCAACTGTGTTCCCAAGTCCCTGGAGTGTTCTATAAAACCCTGATGAAGTCTTAATGGTTTATTCTGCACACTAATGTCTTTACCTTTTATTGATTATGCATAAGAATATCTTAACTTTTTTTTAATTTTAGGACCTGTACATGCTTATAAAGTCTAAGAATTTTAACATTATTTTTAACAACAAAGAGAACTTATGGGGTGCATACCATTTTATATCTCCTTCTACCCACATTTAATGAAATGCCATGGATATTTTTTCATTCTGTACATGTACAACCCCCTTCATTCTTTTTCATGGTTGCACAATATTTTATTGATGAGCATATGGTAACTTATTTCATCAGTTGTCCATTGATGGTCATCTAGGTTATTTACAGTTATTTGCAATTGTAAACATTTCTGTAGTTGAACATTCTTCTACAAATATCTTTACATTCTTGTACAACTATTTATGTAGGATAAATTCTTATGATGAAATTGTTGAGTGAAAATATGAGAATTAAGATGAATATTTCCTGATGGACAATGAAAATATACTCTTCCCACACTTGACCAATACTGGAACCTATCAATGTTTTTTATCTTTGCAAATCTGGTACAAGAAAAATGTTTCAGAAGTTCTTATTTTAGTCATTTGCAGACTTAGATTATTCCCCCTCATTCCTTAGATATTTTAACTCCAGGGTCTAAGTCAATTCCAGGTGATTTTAATACCCTTCCAAGGTAGTCTTTCTAATACTTACATACTCTCTTTCATGCATAGACACTAAATCTCATGGTCATACACTTAGTCGTTTTGTTTTACCAGTAACTATGAGACCTCCATATTTTCATTTTGACCATCTCACTTCTTAATTGCCATCTGTCTTTCTAGTTCACTCCTTGTGGTACTCTGATTCCACCAAGACCTAAGATCATTAATCCTACTATCTCTTAATGCTTCTCAGTCCCTTCTTGTCTTTCCTTCTCAGCTCTGTTACCTTCCTTTCTTTGTTTCCTGAATAGATGTAGCAGCCCATTATGATCACTCTATGCTCTCACCTTTCTTGTCACTTTCTTTCTCCCTGCATTACACTCACCTGACAAAACCCCAACCCTGGTTAAATCCAGTCCACTTCCCACTCTTTACCTGCACCTGGGCACCTAAACATGGCTAGAGGAAAACCACACTCATGCTGACTGGTCTACTTTAAATCTGTGAACATTTACCCTAACTGAGCACTTCGTGCTAACCCAGCAATCTTACTATCTATTCCCAAATCCATTCACTCTCTGATACCCCTTGATGACTAGTTCACAGTTTCTCCTCTCATCCCAGACCTCCAACAATTCCTCCTTTCTCTTGACTCAAAGATGATGACCTAATTAACAGAAATAATGGAAGCAATCAAAGGAAAATTTCCACATCCTCCCCCTCCACACTTAATATTCTATCTACATCTGCCTTCCTCCTGTTACTGCAGATGAACTGTTTGTGCACATACTTAAGGCCAGCTAATTTTGAGGCAAGGGAACTTGAAGTCATAAATTGTAATACTAACTATGAAGTAAATTAATCTTTGTGTATGGACTAGGCAAGATAGAGAGTGCCAGATTTGTTGTTTATCTTTTTTGTATGTTGACATTACAGTGAACAAATGTACACTAATGATTCATGTCATCATTGAAACAGACAGGACACCATAAGTCATTTGGATATACCTCATTTTACAAGTTGAGACCTAAGAAGTAAAATCACTTTCCCAAAAATATATCTTTTTTTAAATGGGCAATTAGAGGAAAGATGGCAGGCAACATAAGCATAGTTTCATACACATACACAAAAAATTTTCTGTAGAACTTACAAAAATTAACAAAAGAAGCAAAAAAAGTAAGACCAATGTTATAACTACGAAAGGGTCAAATGTATTATCTAAATACAGAACAATTTAAATCAAACTGGAATAAAATGTTGGGAATCTGCACAGAATTCCTCTTCTAAAAAGTAGTAATGAAATAATATGTGAATAAAGCTATTAAAAATTTTGCTGATATTCTCCCAAATTTATTCTAAATTTGGAGGAATAGAACTTAGGTTAAAATAGGACAAATAAAAATATATTGACTGTTCTCTTTAGTAATACTTGTCTTTCATTATTTCAATATAATAACTTGGAGCCCTGGCTTGAAGTGCCACTGAATTTAGTCATTTCTGGGTTCAGGAGGAGAGAAGGAGAGAAATGGGGAATAGTCTTTATACAGTAATTGGCTTGATCAAAAGCAGCAAGCAGCAGTTAACAAAATCAGAAGGCAGGGAAAAACGTATTGTCCAATCATATAGACCATGCAGGAAAATATCTGGGTTGTGCAAATGTAGGAAAACAAAGTGAAGCCCAGAGTGCTTACCCACCTCCAAACTCTACTGATGCACGAGAATGAAGGAGGGGCTGTTAAAAACAGAATTCCCTCATTCTTTCTTCTGTCACTTCTAATATGATATCTGAGACACCAAACAAATAATTCTGAACATTGGCATATGCCCACTGCATATGTTCTAACAGAAAATTTACTGAGTGCCCAGGCATTCAAGAAAGAAAAAGCAAAGGGAATGTACCCACACTATTTTGGAATGAGTGATGCTTAGTTAGAATAGCCCCATTCAGAAATGAAAGCTATCAAATATATTTTCTTCCCACCAAAAAGAAAGCAAAGAAATGAAACACATAAAATTTAGATAGAAGGGATACTTTTTTAAAAAATGCACTTCAAAAATGGTATAAAAAGTTTGCAACTGCTTTGCACACTCGAGAAAATTGAAAAGAATTTGTACTTTATGAAATGATAGCTCAAATATGGGACAAGATGAGAAATAGAAGCTGGTAGAACAAAAGAAAGAAATCAAGAGGAAAGTAACATCACATGAAAAAAACAAATGTATTAAAAACAGCAAAGAAGAAACTCAGTAATGTGGAAAATCCACACACAGAATTGAGGACAGGATTGTGAAAAGTCACACAAAAATAAGAAGTCATAAAAAGTCAAGCACTTAAAAATACCAAAGTAGATATGAAGAGAAATGGAAAGCTAACATATGGTTATTTCTGTGCTGAGGGGGCAAGAGACAGAATAAATGCAACCCACAAAAGTTGAAAGAAGAGTCTTCAAGAATGAAAAAAAAAAAAATCCCTGAATCTATAGATCAAAAAGGTTCAATTTGTTTTAGAAAATGATTATATAGAATGACCAATATCAAAATATATGTTTAAGTAATTACACTACAAGGAATAAGAAAACATTTAGAAAGATGAACACTTAAAAGAGGGTGAGAGACTTAGAGATGCAGATTTTTTTAAATTACAGTTGTGAAGACAATGACACATTGTCAATAGAATTTTCAAGTTAAAACTATGTACATCAGCCAAATTGCTACATTTGAGAAAAAATTCACAAATGTGTAATGACTCAGTAAATGTGTTATCCATGTCTGATTTCTCACAGCCATACTTAAAACATATTCCAGACTTCTATTTTCTATATAATGACTTAGATTCTAGAGTTGCCAGATATAGCAGATAAAAATACAGACTGCCCAGTCAAATTTAAATTTCAGATAAACAGTGAATAATCTTTTAGTATAAGCATGGCCCATGTAATATTTGGGATATGTTTACACTAAAAGAGTATTGTTTATTTATCTGAAATCCACACTTAATTGTGCATCCTGAATTTCTTACAACCCTAGGTAGTCTGAAAAATATCCCAAAGCATACAACTAGAAATGCTGAATTAAAAAAACAAAAAGACAAATGAAAATATCATTTATATTATGTGACTGAGCTCATTAGAAAGTAAATAAATCTCTAGGGAACAAATGGAAAGGAAATTGATAAGCAGAGGTTGAAACAATGGGAATTACTTGCTAATCATGGTGACCAAAATGTTTGTGTTTGAATGGCTATTTAGGGACAGAAAAAACCAGCACTTTGGAGTTGCATAAAGTAGAGTGTAGAATCCGAGGCCTTTCTATAAATCAACACTCACGAGGGGTTATAATCTCTATGAAAGAATGGACTAAGAAAATATGCTCACCCCCAAAAGGAGACAATAAGAAACATATCTGTCTTGGCTTAGGCTCTAAATAGAAAATGAAACACATTCCCCAGGAAATTCAAACACATAAGTTTTTCCTCAAACAAATTGAGTTGAAACTGCATGGTCAGTGTGGTCCTGGAAACCCTAAGCAAATAAATTAATTTCAGGTAGTCCCAAGTTAGTAAATTGGTAGTATGGAACTGCTGCCAGAATCAAACAAAAATTCCTCCAAAGAAAAGCCCACTGAACCTAGGCCTTCCAGGAGTTCCACAGATAAAACCATGCCAAACAAGAGCTCCCCATCCAAAGTAACAGAATATGTCAAAAAACAAGCCACTACAGAGAAGAGTCATAGAGTCATCAGGACAATAAGTGAACAAACAAAAAAATACAAAAGAGAAAAAATAAAATAACAGAATTAGAACGCTAGGAACTTTTTATGTTAGAATTATTGGATACATAATATGAAGTATCTGGAAAAAACAGACTACTAAAAGTAGTAAAATTTTTTTAAAAATCAAACATTTAAAAATAAAAGCTATAATCATTAAAATTAAAAATTTGGGAAATGGATTAAGCAGAAGATTAGACACAGCTGAAAGAGAGAATGAATAAACTGGAATACAGAGCTGAAGTAATCAGAATGTAGCACAGCAAGAAAATGTCATGGATAATATGAGACAGAGGTTAAAAAACCATGAAAGATAGAAAGAGGAATTTCTTCCTATGTTCAACTGTGCTTTCCAAGAAGAGCATAGAAAGAATGGGGTAAAATTAATACTCAAAGAGATCATGAGTGAGGAGGTTCTAGAATTGAGGAAAGACTTCTTATATAGGACAAATAAGAAATCCTCACTTACACATGTAGTGTTTTAAACTCAGAAACAAAGATAATAAGATCATAAGAGAATATTCTGTCGATGAGAGTATGCACTGATCATCCTTTCTAAAGGACGGTTTAGCAATGTTTATTCATGATTAAAACATCCATATCCTTTTACCTTAGGCATTTATCCTAAAGTGATTATCTGACAACAAAGATGTTGATCTCTGTATAATTTATAACAACAATATTTTGGATGCAACTTAAATATCCATCAATAGGAAAGTTAATAAATTATAGCATGATAGTACCTTAAGATATTATACAGTATTAAAATAGCTGGCATATGTATATATTCACATTTATTGATAAGGACTGGTTTCCATTCTCATCAATGAATAAAGCAAGATAGCAGAACAGCATATATCATTGTATCACTCATGTAAAATTACATATACAATTAAATTTATATTTAAGCTGTCTTAGTAGATTGCCCATTGTGGGTGTATATAAATATAAATAGGTCTAAACAGACATTGAAATGCTCTAAAAGAATGAAAGTGGTCACCTCTGACTATTGGGATTTGGGGGAATTTGAACTCTTTTTACTATTCGTTTCTACAGTTTGAGTTGTTTTCTTAAGAAGAATATTTAATACCCACATACATATACATATGCGATATTTCACAATTCTTGATTCCCATGACAGTTTTCTTTCCAATAAACAAGGAGACCATCTTAATGACATACCATTTGACTGGGACTGATAGGGCTATTCATACAATTGCAATCGTACCACACTTTTCTTTATCTTTTTAAAATGTGTGTAGGAACCTTCCTTTATCACTATTCCCAGATATCAGGTAATTATTGGATGAGTTCATTTTGTTTACTTTATGTATGTAAGGACTGAAGAAAGTTATTCTAAAGTATAAGGGTAAGAGAAGTACAGAGAAATATACCAAGAAATCATAGTATTTTAGCAAAAACAAAAACAAAAACAAAAACAAAACACTATTACCACAGTACACTAATATGTCTAATCTAGACCGCATAAAACTGACTAGATATATGAACATTTACAACTATACCTGATTTTTAATACATTATTTCTGTAAAGGTTCAAATAAGGCTGAGTAAAATCACAAAAATCTTATTGAGGGTAATGTTTTTTTTCTAAGACATTAGATAAAATAGAACAATTGAGGGTAGTTTTCTTCCTTAACTTCCTCAAGTCTTTGAATTTAAGAAAAGTTGGATTTTAAAATTATGCCTCTTCATGTTACACTCTTAGTTGAAAAAAATTGTATATATATATATAAAATATGTATATTATATATATATATATATATATATATATATATATATATATATATATATATATATATAAAACGTGTGTGTGTATGTATGTATATGTATATATATATAACACCCCAGTGGCAGTGAGCACACCGGCACCTGGATCTTGGTTTCTAAATATTATTTTAAATACAAAGAACTGGATTCCTCAAAAAAATGACTGACTCTGTAGCTGGGGCAAGGAGGATACAAGATGAGCGTGGAGTGTCTTATAATATCAGAAAATAAGAAACTGCTCAAATTTTTAAAAATGGAGACATATCAAGTAGACAGGGGAGGCATCCTGAACAAGCCCCTAATGGGCAAAGCTGGAAAAATTTTAGCAATAAAATCCAAGTATAAAATAAACGTACACGAGTTCATACTGATATAAACAATTTCTTACGCTTGAGTATGCACTGGACTTTGTGACTCCCTTCCACAGAACAGAATATGAAAAGGGAAGAATAGTAACTTCACAGTGATGAATTCTTACAAACACTACCTTCAGCAAATGGTCAAGGAACATCATTGCTGTGTCTTTCGGGGGCTGGCGGCTACGACAGTACAAAATGCCTAACCAGTGCTTCTCAAAATTTTCTTGGTTACAGAAAACTAGGAAAGACTGAGAAACTGTCACAAACTCAATCTTCTAGGTTAAGGAGATGATGATCGGATGCTATGTCTTATTCTAGATGGGATCCTGGAACAAAAGGGTGGTATTAGAAGGAAGACCAATAAAATCTGAGTGAAGTCCAGAGTTTAGTTACTAGCCATGTATCAGTGTTGATGTCTTCGTTCTGATGAATGCCCCATGGTAATTTAAGGTGTTATCATTGGAAAGGAGTGGGTATGTTATATATAGGAAATCTCTATATTATCTTTGCAACTTTCTTTTAAGTCTAAAATTATTCCAAAATGAAAAATTTCTTTAAAAATAAATTAAATCCACCACACAACTATCAGAATAATTAAATCCAAAACTCACAACAGCAAATGCTGTTGAGGATATAGAGCAACAGGAATTCTCACTCGTTATTGGTAGCAATGTAAAATGGTACAACCACTTTGGAAGGTAGCTTGGTAGTCTCTTATAATCTAAACATATTCTTGCCATTTAATTCAGCAGTCATAATCCTTGGTATCTGCCCAAATGAAGCAAAAACTAACATGTACACAAATCCCTGCTCATGAATATTTATAGCATATATTTTTATGTTTGCTAAAAATTAGAAACAACCAAGATCTGTAGGTAGATAAATAAATTTTGATATATCCAGACAAGGGAATATTTTGCAGCATTTAAAAAGAGCTATCAAGCAAAAAAAAAAAAAAAAAAGAAAGAAAGAAAGAAAAAAAAGATATTGGTGAACCTCAAATGTGTATTGCTAAGTGAATGAAGCTAATCTGACAAGACAACAAAATATAAAGTTCCAACTATATGACATTCTGGAAAAGGCAAATACAAAGAAAGTAAAAAGATAAATGATTGCTGGGAGTCTTGGGGAGGGAAAGAGGTAGGGATGAAGAGGTGGAATCCAGATTTTTAGGGCTGTAAAACTGTTCTATAAGACACTGTAATGACGAGTACATGTCATTATACTTTTGTCAAAACCCATACACTATACACCACCAAGAGTGAACACTAATATAAACTATAGACTTTAGTTAATAATATATATCAATATTAGTTCATCAATTGTAACAAGTGTACCACACTAATCCAAAATGTTATTAGAGGAAACTAGGAAGGAGACCTTGTGGGAATTCTCTCCATCTTCTGCACATATTTTCTGTAAACCTAAAACTGCCTTCCAAAAAAAATCTATTTAAAAAAATCAGTCAAAATACAAAAACAAAAAAAATAGTGGTAGATGGAATATATATAATGTAGCAAGTGTAGTAAAATGTTAATAGTGGTAGTATATATAGATGTTCACTATATGACTTTTTCTGCTTTGCTCTGTTTGATACTTTTCATAATAAATGTGGGGAAAAAGTCATTGTGGGTAACAGTAAAAGAACGCTTAGCATAGTAAGGTCAAATGAACCTGTTAATTCTAACTCTATTGTGGATTTCTGATATGATTCTGTACAAAACACTTAACTTGATTTAATAACCGGAATTGCTAATCTAAATTTCGATACCCAGTATGTCCTGTCTTCAAAATGTAGAGTCTAGATTAAATTTACTTATTTTTTGAGAAATATAATTAGATATTAATTAGCTAATATTGTTTGAGAAATACAACTAGTTAATATTTGAGAAATGCAACTAGATATTAGTAGAGGGATATGAGCAATGCTTTGTAGTTTTTTAAATGATACTGACGACATGGTAGTGGAATATACACAACTACCCTGAACTTTGTCAGTGGTGTTATGATTTAGCACTCATTTTATTTACCATCCAAAACATATTTTTTATTACTTGCTACAATATGACAATAACTTCAGTTTTGAATGGTGCATATTTCTCATTATGAATCTAAATACACAGAATGTGTGCTCTGTTTTCAGTCACTACACTGTGTAAAAATGGTGTGTTAAAAATAGCATGACATATTTGCGTATTTATCTTTATTAAAAGTCTCATGAAACAGTTATTGCAGATACACAGCTGTTGCTTTTTAAGTATTTTTTTTTAAAGAACAGTATCTCCTCTCCTATATAAATTATATACATTTTCAAATGTGTCTTCTGAGCCAAAAGAGTTGCAAAGCTTTAAAAAGGAAAACTTATTCCCAGAGAAGAATGTTAAAGGAGAAGAATTCTAAGTTTTAGTTACTGTGTCCAAATAATAAATTTTTAACCTAAAATGATAGACTTGTTCTTTTGCCAGTTTAGATATATACATTGTAAGCAAAAAATAATTCTGGATGCTCCTACAAATTATGGCCTCATTTCAACATAGAGACTGTTTACCTAGTCTACAGAACAATAAAGAAATGCTGCTTTATATTGATCAAGTTACAGAAGACTCCACTTTACAACTTAAAAACGACAATTTCTGATGTATAAAGAACTTTTTCTTTTAAGAGTGTTTCCATATCTTCAAGAAAGCCAAGAGCAGCATTTCTTTAATAAAAAGAAAAATATGCCTCTCAAATGTTACCTGCTATCACCCTAGTAGTTCCCAGAAAAGAGACCCAAATTGAAAAAAAAAATTATCAAATTTTATATTTTCTCTAGAATTTTAATATGGACTCATTCAGTTTTAAGAAAAGATGTATTTTTTTCAACTCTTTGACTATGTTCAATTGATTAACATATAATTCAAATGCACACCAGAAGTTATCATTTTTGTATCTGAATTAGTTTGTTTTTTAAAAAGCCTTTTAAACATAAAATTTGAATTAAAGATTTTACATTTTATACTTCAATTTACATGTTAGCTAAATAAGAGGGTCTAATAAGAGAGGATTATCATATATTAAATTAAAAGTCTGCCAATTTGCAGCTATAATCCTGTGAGAAAAAGATGATTTCTGCCTAACTTAATCAGCAAGAGGTCTTTATTGCCTTAAGTATTAATTGATTAGGTTCTCATTAAGGTCAAAAGTACACTTGGCTGACCAGAAGCAGCCAATTAGCCCATTGTCAGCCATGCTCATTTACACTGACTGAACATAATAGTAGTTATTTGACTGTCAAGTCACAAGGTCACTGAATCTTTTGTGCACTTTGCCCTCCAAAGGGCAACAGTCATTCAGACACCAGACAGCATTCATAACAAAGATTTAGTTTATTACTTATTGACTAAAATCACTGTTAGAAACAGGTGTTTCATTCTCTTTAAACAAATGATGTATCGTTTCTTTGTGAAATACTTGCATTCTGGTTGAAATCCTGTGGTTGTGTTTGAGGATTTTTGTTCAGGAAGCAGCTTGCAATTGAAACCCTGAATAGCTTTTTAAAGAGCAGACCAACTCAATGACTATATCCCTTTACAATATAAACTTTTCTGCTGCTAAATGATTGCGGTGAGCTGGAAAGAGGTGGGCACACAAGTGCTAAAATGCCTCTGGGGCATCTGTCTCAAAGTTAAAGGTTAGAACCACATTCGAGTCTCACCTTAATGAGGACATTGGTATGCTCTTTTAAATACATTGCTGTTGACAGGAGGTATTGAATATTTGCTATGTAACCAAAGAGAAATGAAAATTCAAAGTTATTCATGAACCAGTAATTTAAAATTTCTGTCCCAGTGATTTTATCATCCTAAATTATTACACCTAATTTATTTATATGGTGGTAATGTAATTAGTTGCATTTGTTGGCATTTTATTTTTTTCTATTTTATCTCTTCTACTTAAATTTAACATCATTATCTCTTATATTTTCTCTTATTGATTCAAATAACACTAATGATTCCATATGTTAGATTTTAAGGAGAAAATATTTTTGCTTAGCACATCATTTTTACATCTTGTGCCTGTAGATCAAACTAGAAATCAATAACTCAGCCTAGATTCTTTCCTTTACAATCTGCCTTCCCCAAATATGTGTTCTGTCAAGCATCACATTCTATCTCTTCTAGCTGGTGAATATCATCAAAAGATAGAGGTACCCTCCACTTCAACCCGCTGCCACTAGCTCAGTTCAGCAACTTGTAGTCTCTTGATTAAACTGTGTAAGACATTTTTTACTGGTCTTCCAAATGATTCAATGGCCCTCTGTTGGTATAACTGTCTTCCCACTAGACTGTGACTCTTTCAGAGTAGGGTGATATATTTTCATATTGTATCCCCAGCATACATTTGGTACTTGACATATAACAAGCATTCAGTAAAAATTTACTGAGTAAATAAATGAATGACCGTAATTAGCTTTATGCTATATATAAACGTAAACCTTGATAGAATAGTAATTTGTTATGATTTAAGAGTTCATTAAATCGAACTTTCACTGGTATTAAATTATTAACATTTCTCATACTATTATAAGAAGCAATAAGTTGTAATTCATTCATGTGGCTAAACCAACAGCATTAAATGTGAAGACAGCATGAGAGTTCAAGTTAAAGGAAAAATTACTACCATAATTCTCGAGTAATTAAGCTACCAAGTAATAATTAAAAACAAATCTATATACTAACAAAACATTTGCTTTGTTTGTGGGATCAAAAGATTTTCTGGTGATTCAACATTAGAATAATAGTTACTATTTATAGATTGTCTAACAGGTACTGAGCACCTCATATACATTATCGGTCATATAGATATTATAATTATCATTTTACAGATTAGAAAACTGGTTTCACAGGGTAACTTATCCAAAGGCACATAACTCATGTCTTGCTGGCTCTGTTTTCACAGTGTTTCCCATGATTTTCAGTATTCATTCTTGACAAAAAGTGTCCCCATATTATTCATTCCATTGCCTCCAAAATGGATTCTCTCAGCAGATAATTAGTAAACACCCACTATGTGCTCGATTCTATGCTGCTGCCTTCATGGAACTTATATGCCAATAGGGGAGACAAAAAATTTAGGATAAGGGAGGTTGCAAATGGAGGTAATGATGAGAGAGGACGGGAAAGTTACATTAAATAAGGTGGTCATGGATTGGCTCATTGAGAAGGTTTCATTTGACCAAGAGGTGAAGGATTCAGCCAAACAGATTACTGACATAAGACAATCCAGACATAAGCAACAGCCAGTGAAAATGTGATAACATGAAAGTGTTCAAGGTTTGAGGGTTGTGAGAAATAGCAAGGAGACTAATGTGGCTAAAACAGTGACCTTACAACAGAATGATAGACGGCAAGGCCGTAGAGGTAAGAGGAGAGGACCAGGGACTGTCCTAAACTCTACAGGCCATGGGAGGGAATTGGCTTTTACTCTGAGTACAGTGGGAAGCCAAGAGGGTTTTGAGCAGAGGACTGGCCTGATGTGACTTACATGTTAAGAGTGTCATTTGGGCACTGGCCTGAGCACAGACTCTACCAATTAGATAGATAGACCAGTTAGGAAGTTATCTCACTAGTCCAGATGAAAAATGATAGCGACTTAGATCAGGAGGATAACATTAAACTTGGTGATTGGTTGGATTCTGGATATATCTTGAAGCCGTAACTGATGGGATTTCCTGGCCAAAGGTGAGGAGTAAAAGGATTCAAGGAAGATTTCAAGATTTGGGGCCTGAGCAATAGAAGAACATAAGAAGGTGAAAATCCTTTCTTACACACTTTTGCTCCTCATGATTCTATATGTCAACTGTTTATAAAACTATTTTAAATTCTGTTTACCCTCTGATACTTAGAAAGTAGAAACCCAATCAACCCCAAAGTCCTAACAGAACTCTTGGTAAATCGGAATAGCACTACGCAAATAGGTGTACTAGCTGTTAGTTCCGAGGAAAACACCACTTCTTGTATTTACTGGAAAACATAACTTCAATATGAAGATATTTGAACACAAAAAAGTATTAGATGGCATGGCTCTTCTCCTCTTTAAGCTCATTGTCTATCTTATCATCTTGGTAAGCAGAGATCCAAGTCCTGCCTGGGTTTGGATCCAGGTCAGAAGGCATTCCCTATCTCTTTTTTTCTGATTATTTAAGAAAAGCCTTGCAGTAGCCTTCAAACACTAACAACAGATATTCTGGGGAGGTGGGGAAAAGATTAATACCTATAAAGAGAAATATGAATAAATATAAACAAGCATAAAAATGCATGATTTCACAAAAATTCATATACACAATGAATTATCTTAATATGCTTCTTTCTTTTTTTATTGTATGGATTTAACTTTACTGTCATTTTAAGCAACTACTATTAACAGTATCTCATTTGATAATTGCAAAATTATTGACATGTCCCTTTTTTTCTAGATTTAGTTGAATGCAAAGAAAAACTTTGAAATGCAAATAATTGATTATTTCTTGTTCCCTCAAGGAGGTTTGGAACATAGCAAACCTTGAATCAGTCTTGGAAAGAATCATCAAATTCCAGAAAAGTGCAGAAATCCCAGGTCTGCTTCTCAGACAGATAAGGAGATGCTGAACATTAAATACAGGTTTACAGGTTATAGCCAACATAAATTCTTTCTCAAATATGATTTTCATGAAACATTTTCATTTCTCTGAGTGAGGCAAATGAATCTTTCTAATACTTCATACATCCATTGTTAAAATTCAATTCAAAAACAACTCTAAGGTCAGATATAAATTCTTTTGTTATGCTTAATCTTGGATAGTCCTGTTCTCTTTTCTTTGGCATTAGAACAAATTGCAATTACCGAAGTCCAAAGATTATAAAGAACTATTTAAGCATTCATGTTAGATATCAAGATTAGAGGTGAATACAGAGACTAGTCCATTATAAGATACAGTTTCTGAGACCAGATGGGGCACATACTAATGGTTTTAAGCAGAAAGTACAATATTCAGTTTTAGAAGGAAAGGAACAGAGATAACATGTTTGGCACTAGCTTAGGCTCTTACTACAAAATATTTTAGGTTGTCTTCATAATCGAATATAATACTATGCTTTGCCCTTTAACAGAAAATTATATTTCCGATATCTCTATGGGTACACTTTTCTGAGACTAAATGAAACATTTGTAAAACGAGAATTGAAGAGTAATAGTATTATTTTAAGTGATTTCCCCAGACTTGCAATCAGAGTGCCTGAGTCAGCCTTGGGCACCTGGCACTGGGTCAGACCCAACCTGCTGTATTCCTTTTGCAGCAGAGTATAGTCCCGTAAAACATGTTGGAGTCTTGCTCCTCCATCTACTCAAGGTGACCTCTAACAAAATTCTGACTATTTTTCTCTCTAATTGTCTGTGAAGAGAGTTTTCATTTTAAACTCTTTTAATTTAGCAGAGAAAAAGGTTTAAAAAGAGTGTTAATCTCCACCCCTTCAAAAAGAAAAAAGTCATCCACAGTAATCCACTGAATTGGAGCCAAAAACTCTGTCAATTTTGCTTTAGTATCTCCAAGTTGTACCCTGACCCTTCATATGACCAGTGGGGCTTGTTGCATAAGATCTATCAGGGCGCCTTTCTGAAAGTGCTATCTTCGTCCATATTTCAAAACACTCACAGATATTTTATCATTAATTAGTATTCATATTATGTCTCAAACAATCTGTTCACGAATAGGGGAAGTGAACTAGTTGAACAGCTCTTCTGTTTGTCTAGTATTAACATGGATGATGTACGTAGAGCCGCAGACCTTATAAAAGGAGGAAGTAGTCAAGTGTTGGGTAGGTATCTCCTGGAACATTTAGAAGCTTACCTATTTGGGAGGCTGGACTTCTCCAGAAAAACTATACTTGGCAAACAGGGTGGGGAGACACAGACCTCTTTAAAAATAGACCCATGCCTCTTTGATTCACAGCATCCCGAATTTGCTTTTCATCATGTTAACATGCCACTTGGGAGCTGGCTGGACTCCCTTGTTCAGTGACATATATTTCATAGTGTTTTTTTAAAACCATTTGTTCTTTCAACCACAACATGCTTTGCATTTCTCTTTCAAATTTTAGATTGTATATATAGATTGATCAAAACAATATTTTTAACATTCCAAACAATTTAGAAAGATAGTGGATGGGCGTCAGTTAATCTATTATGTTCATCTCTTCCTCCTCCCCCTCTTCAGCTGCTAATCTTAGAACTTATGTGCCAAACTGTGTAAGATATTCTTCCAATAGCTACATGTGTGACTCTTTTGTAAGCTCTACAGACAGTTATGAGGACAGATTTGGAGTTGCATATGGGACTGTCACATGGTTTGATTGCCTTGTCTTCCAGGCACTGAGATTTCTTTTCACTGAGCTTTAATACTGAAGAATTTTTAGTTGTGATAAAAGTTCAGCAAAGTCTCTATTAAAGAATTTATACACCCCAGGAATGGGGAAGAAATAAAAGTTGTTACTCGCTACCACCCTATTTTTGGTCCCTCTCTCTCTTCCCTCCCTCCCCCCCCCCCTCTCTCTCTCTCTCTCTCTCTC